>CAJPEX010002843.1:8769-34551 GCA_905338405.1 Notodromas monacha
TCTGCGAAGTAATTATGCCCATATTTCAGGGTCCCACTGCTATACAGTAGAGTACAGTAAATTGAAGACGCTGTTTTAAAATATTTACCCAGGAGGGAGCTGGCAACACTGGCTGTGATCAGGGCGGAGGCACACATCAGGGCGGCATCAGGGAAATTGAAAGTGCCTTGTGGACCCCACCCGAGCCCAATGGCTGCCAATGATGCCAAGAAAGCAACAACCAGGCCTTGGCACTATAACCACATATGACATACACAAAAAAATACAACCAAAAACTCACCCAATTTGCACAGAAAAAGACACATGATAAATTAATGTTTTTGTGTTGAAAATTTTTGTTTTTAATAAAAACTATATTCTTTTAAAAATACAAAAAAAATTTTTGTTTTTAATGAAAAATATATTCTTTTAAAAATACAAAAATTTCTACTTTTAATTAAATCTTAAAAAAAATATCATGTAGTGAAATTAAAAAGGAGCAGAGACACAATAATAAGACAATAAGACACTAGATATTACACACCTGGATGAGAGCAAGGTTGCACATGGCCATGCTCCATTTCTCTGCTTTGCCGTCCATGTTGCCCAGGTTGGCATGAGTGGATAGTCTGGAAGCTAGCGTCATCTCGAGGTTGCCCTTGAGTCCCAGAAGCGAAGGGACCATGATCACAATTTCTGGGATTTTTTGAAACACAGTCCAGTGCTGTGAGAAAGAAAGAAAAAAAGAATCACGCGACGGAGATTAAAAAATGACAGCCTTTGGAATATGTCAAAATTCTTCTCTTCGTTATAAATGAGACTAATCTCGGAAATGAGGAACAACATTCATTACCCATACGACCAAAACTATGCAAAAACTGATTTTCAAAATCGCACTGTCGCTGGATATTATTGCAAACATGTTTTTAGAAAAAAAAATTGGAGGCCTTGAAGAAATTCATACATTCTTGCATAGGACAAACAATGTTGTACTCGGACTTGACGATTCAGAGCACCGTTTGAGAACAAATTGAGTATATGTTCCATTAGTAAAAGACCCAATTTTTTTTAAACAAGTTTGAAATGCATGAAGCATTGTGATAAGCTCAGCAGCTGCTCATTAAACCAAGCTTCATAATTAACTTTTTTGAAATTGCAGAAGAGTGTAAAAATTCAGAAAAATCTCTCATATTAAGAAACCTACTCCTGCGTATATTCAGTCTATGGTTTGTCTGTTGTATAATCTATTTATGTCCACCTGAGAGAGATGTTTATTTAGTCTCCCCTGTGTTTTGTTACGGTACATCTTTGTTAAGGAGACAACTATTGGGCATATTGTACTCATCTCTTCCCTATTATGTTACCAAAATAAATTCGTTGTTCCAAAAAAATCCTTTCAGACAAAATTTGTTGTAGATTGGATTGAGTGAGTCTACCTGTTACCACAAGTTGCTCAGAGGCGTGTGAGCATATAGTGACATCTACAGTTGAGAAATGAGTCTGAATTCCTCTTGAAGCCAGAGAAAAGAAACTGGAGTTGATGGCATCAGGCAGAAAAATCTGATCCGTACATAATGCATCAAGAATATATAGTGACCAAATTCATGAAGAAAAATTTTGGGTACATGCACTTCTTGTTTATGAAGGGAATTAAGGACCTTCAAAAATAACACGCTTTCTGCAATCAATCCATAATTTTATTAAAGCTTTTTATGAACAAGATCAGACATGCAAGAACAGCATTATTCTTCTGTACGAAATTACAAAATGCGAATTTCAAAAAGTCTACGTTGAAGCTTTTGACTCGTCCGAATTTGCAATGCCATGAAAGATCATGAATGTCACTTGGGTACAATACGTAATCACGCATTAAAAAACCTCTAAATGCGCAGTTTCCAATTAATTCACACCAAGTTCATCAAGCAAAACAGAAGCAGTGTGAATACCCTTTGGTTTTTTCTTGAGTTGGATCTTCTCGAAAGAGTGCCAAAAAGTAAAAGTAAACAGCCGCGAAATTTTACAGTTGAGCAGGCATCAAAAGCGAATGATAAAAACAGCATCTTCAAATTTCAAATCTACCCTTGCTGACTTGAAGACCATATAAACTCTCTGAGATACGAAGCTTCATCGATCCTTGCTTTTTTTTATAATCTATAATTTGTGGTTACAACTTCAACATACTGTATAATGTAACACGTAACAGACCATTACGCTGGTTTTGATTTCTCTTTCTTTGCTTTTGATTTGTCGATCAGAAAGCTTTATAAGTCTAGAAAAATCTGTTTTTGACCTCAAGTGCTTTTGGAGGTCATCTCACAGGGCAATTTTCATGACATACAATAATATTGTTTCACTTCCGGGTGTAATGGATACGAGTTACGCGAAAACTGCCGAGTTTCTTTTGAAAGTGCTCAATTTTTTTAAGAAATGAAAAATATAGCTAGAGACGTTTTGATAAGAAATAGATGGCTTGACCAATGCTGATTTCGATTTTTAAGACTCTCTCAAGTTATTCAAGAAGACAAATCCAGCAAACGTAACCAGTTTGTTGCACAAGTGCCAAAAAAACCACTCAACTTCATTCTTGAGTAAATCTTCATGAAAATACCATTGTTCGCCAAGTCACAGCATACCAGTAATTTCGAAGGATCAAGATTATTTCCTCTTTTTGTCAAGGTTTGTTTTTGCTGGGAGAATAAGAGTCCAGTTTATGAATCCCCCAACCATCCTCATCGCACTATTTTATTTTCCAGGGTTATTAGGTTGCTTTGATTGGGAAGGTTTTTTTTCTTCAAAAACAGAAGGTTGATTTTAATTCCCTTACTTTTAGTGGTCATAAATTTTGGTTCATGCGATATTTACATTCTTTTGCACCCCGACCCGACTTTTAGAGAAGAGCATTTTATATATGTCCTTTTATACGCAAAAAAAAAAAAATGTTTACAGCAAATTTAGAACTACAAAAATTCGGAGTTCTCCTAGATTCAGCATTGCATTTTCTGCTGATGTGAAATGTTGTCTCCGATTGCTGGTTGGATATAACGAAAATTTCGCCCTATTATTTATATGGACTCGCTAACCTCGAATAATTTTTGGTTCACTATGGTTTTCTTTCAGTGTTGCATCTCTAAATAATTTTTGTGAAATTCAGTCATGTACTGTGTAATAAATTGCTTGAAAAAACTATATAGGAACATGCATGCTAGGTAACCCCTTTGAAATTATGTTCCTTCTGCTGGCTGCAATTAAACCTGTCTGCTGCTGATGCCCGGGTTTTAATTTTTTTTATCCCACTGGGCCTTTGTCTCCTTTTTTTTTCTGGTTTGCTGGGTTTTGCTTTTACTCAACAACTTGCCCAGGGAATATGGCACTCAGTGACAAAAAAAAGTCACAGTAAAAAAATTCTGGAAATACTCGATTCATCATGGAACAATAAGTCATTGTGAATGAATGAATGAATGAACGGACAGAAAACTTTATTTGACGCTTTTCAGCGTTCACAAGGCATAATCAGAACTGTTTTCATTGTGAAGAAAAGAAAAACAAAAGAAATGCGTACCTGAATGAAGTCAAAGTAGAGCCCGGCGCCCACCATGCCCATGCCGGCGACCAGGAACGGCAGGCTGACCTGCCACATGATGGTGAGCGCCGTTTCCCGGCGCTCCCCGGTCTCCTCCTCCGGCGCCACCGCCGCCGTCGGCATCTTCTTCACCGAGTCTCCGCCGTTCAAGCAATTCATCTGAGACTCTTTCCTGGTGTCTCCCCTGGCTGTTTTAGTCCCACAGTGTTTCGTATCAAAGCCGCTACACTGCCTGATGATGCACAAATTCAACAACAACAAAAAAGAATTGCATCAATTCATTTAACAAAATTTCATAAATTTAGTCATCATGTCTGTGTGTGTTGTGTGGACAAGCTACCTGAATCTCGTCAAAAGCAAAGAAGAATCAGAAGGTGTCATGATAAAATGCCAGCATGGACATGTAACCCAAGCAGCAAAATAAAAGAAAAAAGCCGGAGATGAAACTCCCATTTCTGATGCAATTATACATTTCACACGCAAAAATAAAACCTAGTAGCAGATTTCAAGGGACAAAAACTGCATTAAAATTAAAGGAGAGTACAGAAAAAATAATAATCACAAATTATTTCATGAACTTATACTGTTGAATACATTTTGAAGGCAGACAAGCAAAAATAAATGGAGGAATTGCTTTAAATTAATCAATCCATTCAAGACAGCAGCGTGAAAAACAATTTTTAAAACCAAAAGAAAAATTTAGAAACATCTCCAGACACTGTCTCTCACCGACATTTCGTCTACAGTGACATTATCTTCCTGCCGGCATTTTATCCTGGCCCAACTCATCAGGCATATCATCCATAAAAATTAATTTCTTGTCAAAAAATTGAAAGGTTGTTTCAATGGCCAGTCATTTACTCTGGTAGCATACGTTATGAAAAATAATATAAAATTCCAAGGTTTTCCGTTTTTAGTTCGCAATTTTAACGATACCCGGTTTTTTTCATCAACGAAATAATTTTTCGAATTTCAGTGAAGCTTCGTTTGTAAGAAATTCGAAACGTCTGATTACATTTTGATAGCAGCAAGTAAAAAAATACAAGATCTTTAATTGATGAAAACTCGAAAGAAATTCTAAGCCTTTTATTAGTACAGTTTTAATTATGAACACGCGTGAAAAGATCAACAAGTTCCGTGTCGTCGCGTTTCTAATGGGGGTTTTTCAAAGTTCCCAGGAAACAGGCCCTCTAAACATTGATGGAACTCATTGTCAAAGAAATTCCGTCTTTTTCGAGAAGAAAAATAGATCGAAACTTGTTCGAATTCTCGTGTTTATATATGGACCATCAGAATTAAATCTTTCCACCAGATCACTCGGTTTTTCACCACCTAATTGGGGCTTGGTCTTTCAAAAAAAATGGGCCATTGATCCGGAAGAAATGGATTCCGGGATCCACTTGAGTCAATACCAAACAGACAACATATTAGATAAATACAGGTGGACTCTCTCTACAAATAAATCAGAGGGGACACAAAACAATGCCATGTAGAAACAATTCCTCTGTTGATAACCCGTATAACATGAGTAGAGAATCATATTATGGTACCAGAATAAATCCGTTGTATACCGGAAAAATCGTTTCAGACAAAAATTGTTGTAGATTGACTTGAGTCTACCTTATAAGTTGCTCAGAGCCGTGAGCATATACAGTAGTGACATCTACAGTTGAGAAATGAGTCGGAGTTCCTCTTGAAGCCAGGGAAAATAAACTGGAGTCGATGGCATTAAGCAGAAAAAGATTTCATTGCATCATGCATCAAGATTATATAGTGACCAAATTCATATGAAGACAAATTTCAAAATGTCTACGTTGAAGCTTTTGATTCCTCCGAATTTAAAATGTCATGAAAGATCATCAATGTCACTTCGGTAATACCTAGAAATACGCATTAAAAAACTCAAATGTGCAGTTTCCAATCAATTCACATCAAGTTCATCAAGAAAAGCCGAAGCAGTATGAATACCCTTTAATTTTTACTTGAATTGGATCTTCTCGAATCGGATTTTCTCGAAAGAGGGCCAAAAAGTAAAAGTAAACAGCCGCGAAATTTTACAGTTGAGCAGGCATCAAAAGCGAATGATGAAAACAGCATCTTCAAATTTCAAATCTACCCTTGCTGACTTATTGAAGAAGACCATAAAAACTCTCTGAGATACGAAGCTTCATCGATCCTTGCTTTTTTTTTTATAATCTATAATTTGTGGTTACAACTTCAACATATAATGTAACACGTAACAGACCATTAAGCTGTTCTTGATTTCTCTTTCTTTGCTTTTGATTTGTTGATCAGAAAGCTTTATAACTCTAGAAAAATCTGTTTTTGACCTCAAGTGCTTTTGGAGGTCATCTCACAGGGCAATTTTCATGACATACAATAATATTGTTTCACTTCCGGGTGTAATGGATACGAGTTACGCGAAAACTGCCGAGTTTCTTTTGAAAGTGCTCAATTTGTTTAAGAAATGAAAAATATAGCTAGAGACGTTTTGATAAGAAATATATGGCTTGACCAATGCTGATTTCGATTTTTAAGACTTTTTCAAGTTATTCAAGAAGACAAATCCAGCAAACCTAACCAGTTTGTTGCACAAAAGTGCCAAAAAAAACCACTCAACTTCCTTCTTCAGGAAATCTTCATGAAAATACCATTGTTCGCCAAGTCACAGCATACCAGTAATTTCGAAGGATCAAGATTATTTCCTCTTTTTGTCAAGGTTTGTTTTTGCTGGGAGAATAAAAGTTTAGTTTATGAATCCCCCAACCATCCTCATCGCACTATTTTATTTTCCAGGGTTTATTAGGTTGCTTTGATTGGGAAGAATTTTTTTCTTCAAAAACAGAAGGTTGGTTTTAATCGGGAATGAAAATCACCAGTATTTAAAACCAAGTACGCTATAAATGTAAGAAAACGTGGGGCTGGGCTGAAAATCTCTTCTCGTAAAATATATACAGGAAAATATGCGTTTTTTTTTTTTTTTACAAATGAGCAAATTTAGAACTACAAAAATTCGGAGTTCTCCTAGATTCAGCATTGCATTTTCTGCTGATGTGAAATGTTGTCTCCGATTGCTGGTTGGATATAACGAAAATTTCGCCCTATTATTTATATGGACTCGCTAACCTCGAATAATTTTTGGTTCACCATGGTTTTCTTTTAGTGTTGCATCGATGAATAATTTCTGTGACATTCAGTCGTGTACTCGTGAGTCGTGTGCAATAAATTGCTTGAAAAAACTATATAGGAACATGCATGCTATAGGTAACCCCCAGAAAACATGTTACTTCTGCTGGCTGCAATTAAACTGTCTGCTGATGCCCATGTTTAAATTTTTTTTTTATCCCACTGGGCCTTTGTCTCCTGTTTGTTTCGTTTTTTCTGGTGTGCAAGGGTTTTTCTTTTACTCAACAACTTGCACAATGACACTCAGTGACACACAAAAAATCAGAGTAAAAAAAATTCCGGAAATACTCGATCCATCATGAAACAATAAGTCATTGTAAAGAAAAGAAAAACAAAAGAAATGCGTACCTGAATGAAGTCAAAGTAGAGCCCGGCGCCCACCATGCCCATGCCGGCGACCAGGAACGGCAGGCTGACCTGCCACATGATGGTGAGCGCCGTTTCCCGGCGCTCCCCGGTCTCCTCCTCCGGCGCCACCGCCGCCGTCGGCATCTTCTTCACCGAGTCTCCGCCGTTCAAGCAATTCATCTGAGACTCTTTCCTGGTGTCTCCCCTGGCTGTTTTAGTCCCACAGTGTTTCGTATCAAAGCCGCTACACTGCCTGACGATGCACAAATTCAACACACCAAAAAAAAAAAAAAAAGAATTGCATCAATTCATTCTACACAATTTCATGAAATTTAGTCATGTTTTTTGTCTGTGTTTTGTGTGGAAAAGTTACCTGAATCTCGTCAAAAGCAAAGAGGAATCATCAGAAGGTGTCATGATAAAATGCCAGCATGAACATGTAACCAAAGCAGAAAAAGAAAAGAAAAAAAAGCCGAAGATAAAACTCCCATTTCTGATGCAATTAAATTTCACACGCGAATATACAACTTAGCAGAAAATTACAAGAGACAAAAAAACTGCATTAAAATTAAAGGAGAGTACAGAAAAAAAAAACACAAAATATTTCATGAACTTATACTGTTGAATACTGTACATTTTGAAGGCAGACAAGCAAAAAAGAAGGAATTGCTTTTAAATTAATCAATCCATTCAAGACATGAGCATGAAAAACATTTTTTTTTAACAAAAGGAAAATTTAGAACCATCTCCAGACATTGTCTCTCCCCGACATTTTGTCTACAATATGGCATTATCTTCCTGCCGGCATTTTATCCTGGCCCAACTCATCAGGCATATCATCCATAAAAATTAATTTCTTGTCAAAAAATTGAAAGGTTGTTTCAATGGCCAGTCATTTACTCTGGTAGCATACGTTATGAAAAATAATATAAAATTCCAAGGTTTTCCGTTTTTAGTTCGCAATTTTAACGATACCCGGTTTTTTTCGTCAAAGAAATAGTTTTTCAAATTTCAGTGAAGCTTTATTTGTAAGAAATTCGAAACGTCTGATTACATTTTGATAGCAGCAAGTAAAAAAATACAAGATCTTTAATTGATGAACACTCGAAAGAAATTCCAAGCCTTTTATTAGCACAATTTTAATTATGAATACGCGGGAAAAGATCAACAAGTTCCGTGTCGTCGCGTTTCTAATGGGGTTTTTTCAAAGTTAATTCCCAGGAAACAAGCCCTTTAAATATTGATGGAACTCATTGTCAAAAAAATTCCGTCGTTTTCGAGAAGAAAAATAGATCGAAACTTGTTCGAATTCTCGCGTTTATACATGGACCATCAGAATTAAATCTTTCCACCAGATCACTCGGTTTTTCACCACCTAATTGGGGCTTGGTCTTTCAAAAAAAATGGGCCATTGATCCGGAAGAAATGGATTCCGGGATCCACTTGAGTCACTTCCTGGTCAACAAACAATGAACTCGGCACCGAAAAAAAAATGAAATAAGCGACGCGAAATCTATTCGGAGACACGACGGAAAAGTTCGACACCGAACAGCAGTGACGCAGAATGGAAAACTTCTCTTATCTTCCATTATATTCTTGTCATAGAAATTCCTGGAGGTGTTAAAAATTGAAGGAACTCGCGATAAATTTTTACGACCTCGGCGTGACGCGGAATTCGATCAATCATCAATTCCCATGGCTTCACGATGAGGTGAAACACCTGTCATTTATTACGATCTTTGATGAAGGAAAAATCGCTTGACGGTGGAGAAATTCTCGGAATCCTTGATCTGACTGAAAATCATCTCTGCATTCTTCTCATATTCTGGACATTTAGATTGAATATTATGTGGAATATTTTGTTTTCAGATTTACAAATAAGTTCTTTCAATGGTATCCCAAATTTCGAAAAAGAAAGCAGTGAAATCGCATTACAACGAACTCAGGGACCGCAGGAAAAATTCATTCCATAGAATGACATTCTTAGATTTTTGAGCATGTACGACTGAAATTTTATTGAGAACAGGAAAAAATCTCATACTTCTACAATGAATATGATAATAATTACAGTACTGTCATCTACAATTTTTTAAATTAACTATAAGAAAGTAAACTCAAATTGTAAAGTGCAATTCTCTTATTTAGAAATTCAATTTCTTGAATTTTGGTGAAAACATTAGAAACATAAAACAGTAGAGCTTCATTCTCACTGTCGCAATGCCACATTTTCTGATAGAAATAAAAATTTACATTTTTGAAGGCTTTTCACTCATGAACAATTTGACGACATTTTTCAAAATAGTCCCTAACGAGAATATGACCGCTGGAACCAAAAAAATAGAGCGAGATTTGTTGCAAGGAATTTTTTATTCAAAAAATTCAGAATTCAAAATGCTTTTAAGAATACGAAGATTGTGATAAAACATGAGAACAAATTTTGCAAGAAGATAATGAAGATTGATGTCAAACTCCATCATTAGTTTGAGGCACGTCATTTAAAAATATGAGGCTGCGTCGTCAGGCCATAAAATTGGTGCGACACCTGCCCGGCATTTCAAGAACCGAATTTCGGGCGATAAAATCAACCAAATCGTTTCCACTTTTAAAAAATAGCAAACAAATTGGCAAACCTTTTGTGGCATGTGTCCCCACGTCGCCTCCAGATTCTCCAGGTTCTTTCACTGGCAAAACCTTGGATTGCTCACAGAAAATAGCCAGTGTTTAGTATCATCAGCGATTGGTTAGTTATCCTTGATTGTCGCAGAAAAAAAAATTATTCCAACGATGATTCAACCTTGTATCACTCACACGTTTCACGTATCGAAAACCTTTTTTTTAAGGGATGCGACACAAATTCCGAGAAAATACGAAGCATCCATCACTTAAAACCAATATTTTTTTCTTCGACACTAAACTCGGTTTCTGGATCACGACGACCGAAAATGTGTGACATTTCTGCGCAGGTGCGAGGAGAATATATGCCTTCCGCTGAATTCCGTTCCTAGTAGATTCATTCGTATTAAATTTTGTTCAGCTAGAACTTTTGTAGTCCTAAACGGTCAGATATTTCCCGAAGTCTGTTCAACACTGATGCTCGGGTCTGTTGCAACGAGCAGATAAATACGTGTGACGCTGACGACCGGGGATTTCGCGAAGCAAAAAAATAATGATCCTGCTTCGACGCATCAATAAAAGATTGTATTCAGTGAGTGAGGTGAAATAAAAATCTAAAATACTTCATAGACTTCCAGAAAATAGACACATCACACACTGAAGAAAAAAAGTCAGTGAACTTATGAATTTACGTCGTTCGTCACTGAAGTTAAGGAATATTGTAAATATCGCTGAGTTTCAACAGTTCTTCTGCTGCTCCAGACATTTCTCTGAATTGCAACATGTCACCCGAGTTCAGTGCTGAATCGATTCATTTCAAAATATTTATCGAAGCGGAGGAAAACATCATCAATGCGTGGACACGGTTGAATTTTAGGGTCACGGTTTTTTTAAACAAATTGAAAGAAAAATCAGGCAGAACGCAATGTACAGATGAAAAAATACACGCTGATCCTTCTTCAAAATTCAATAGAATACGGAAAATCTTGTTCGTCATTTAATTCCAGCAAGTTCTATGTGCCATTTACCGTTGAAGCTGGAAAATCGAAATATGATTCTGGAAAGTCAGGATCTCAGCATCTAGAATTTTTTTTTGCTTTCAACATTTTGCAATTGTTTCTCATCAACCCTTTTTCGAATGACTCTGTTTCTATGGCGACTGCAAGACTATACATCTGCTGAGAAAAAGAAGGAAAATTCCGAGTATCACAATATGAATGGATCAATATTTACGTCCATGCACGGAAGAAGACTAGAAGGTTCCCACGAAAAACGTGGCTCATCAGCGTTTCCTTCCCCACTTTTTTCCATCATAGCCGGAAAAAGATTAGAACAACAGAGATTCACGCCGTTGTTTTGCCCTTCTTCCGGTTAAGAAGACTAGAAGGTTCCCACGAAAAACGTGGCTCATCAGCGTTTCCTTCCCCACTTTTTTCCATCATAGCCGGAAAAAGATTAGAACAACAGAGATTCACGCCGTTGTTTTGCCCTTCTTCCGGTTGATTACCCAAAAAAGGATATCATAGCATTTGAAAGAATTGATTACAAATACTAGCTTTTTTTTTAATGTGTTCCCTGGTGTACGCAGAACACAGACGTGATTCAACGAAGGAAATTCAAGAGTGTTCACCACAATTCCAATAAGGTTTCCTAAACGTGGAAAATTTCGTTTTATGTAAGATATTTTAATTGCATTGAAGTACAGTACACGATAAATCACTAACCCATTTCTTGACCAAGTGGGAAGATGTCACTGGCAGTCGAAATTGCATTATAATCAAAGTTACATTTTATTTCGGGCTTCTTGCCGTTTGCGGATGAGTTTTAACATTTTATCGTACGTGATTTGGCTTCAGGTTGAAAAAAAACTTTGAACATGATTCTGAATCAATTTTGAAAATTTTTGAGAATGCTTAAACCAGCCGAACGGAAAACGAAAGAATTTATTTCCTTGAATCTTCTTTTTTACGAATAACTTCTTCCGTTTTGTTGGTTGACCAAGATTTAAAAAAATATGGCAGCTGCTGCTTGAATAACAAGAGTTCGGGATTATTAAAAACTTACTTGCGTACAGTAAAGCTAACGCATCAGCGATACTTTTGCATACTACTTCAATTTCAAAAATGTTGCGTCGAATTGAAAACACTTTCATTCTTTACACTTGGACATCGTCGAAGGTATTCGAAAAATAGTTCACGAGTTTGCGCACATTCCTAAAGCAGTTTTGAGTTGTTGTTTTTTTTTTTTTTACACATCAATCCACTTCAAAAATATGAGTACCCCCTATTCATACATTTCAATCCATATAATTGGTGCATGAGGTTAGAGTTTGCGCACATTCCTAAAGCAGTTTTGAGTTGTTGTTTTTTTTTTTTTTACACATCAATCCACTTCAAAAATATGAGTACCCCCTATTCATACATTTCAATCCATATAATTGGTGCATGAGGTTTGTCCCAGTTCGACGCAGCCTCTGTTTTTTAGAGTGGGAGTCCTTAAAAAAAAAAAAAATCTTGAATAAGTCCAGGGTGTTTTGAGATTCTGGAAATTTCTTAAGATTTTTAAATGATTTTTTACATTTAATGCATGATAATGTGCGAAAGCTTTCCAGTTTCTTTACAGTCTGATTTCTCCAGCACCCATGTCACGAATAAGATATGAAAACTTTTCAGGCCACCTGAAACATTTAACCCTTATGGATTAAAAAATTGCAAAAGCAGTTCAATTTGCTTCAGCTGGCCTTAGAGATTTTTAGCACCTCTTGACATCATGGGTGGAGAACTCTGGCTGTACCTGGAAAGTTTTTTTTTTATCATCATGTCAGCATAAATTGAAACATTAATTTAAAAATTTGAAAAAAGTCCAGAACTTTCAAACATCATGGATTATGCCACGATTTTTTTAATCCAGATGCCACTCCGATTTATTTTGTTCTTGTTTTTCCTGAGAAACAGGCCAGCTGAAACATTTAACCCTTATTGATTAAAAAATAGCAAAATCATTTCAATTTTTTTCAGCTGGCCTTACTGCAGATTTTTAGCACTCCGTGATGGGTGGAGAACTCTGGCTGTAACTGGAAAGTTTTTTTCATCATCATGTCAAAACTGAAATAAGTATTACAGTACTTTCAAACTTAGAAAAAAATTTAAAAATTCACGTACCACTAATAAAAATATCAGGCCGCGCACAATTGGTACAACCCCCGAATTTTTTTTGTTTTGTTCGCTTTTCCTCATTTAAAGAACACAGTATAGCTAGGTGTTCGTCTATATAAGAGGCACGTATCAGTGCTCAGCACTGATGGTGAGCAAGCAGCACAGATGACTCTTTGTCAAATTCTAGATCCCCGTCGAATAACGTAGTACGTGACACAGGGGGAGAGCGGGAGTATTTGAAAGGCGGTCGTACCGCGCAAGGTGAGCTGCTCAATTATCCAAGAGTGTGGCTCCTCGATAAAAAATTATTGTAAAGATGAGAGCTCACCTTTGATCAGCTCTTGTGAAGTGGGGGGGAGTTATTTGAGGATTACAATAGGATATCAACAAAACAAAGTCATTATTTTATAAATCATTTATTTTAAGATCCCTGTTTAATAAATACAGTAGTGGCCAGTGGGTTCCTGCTTTAATCCTCAGATGGCAGTGGGTCAGTTTCAATCTTGTGGCAATAAGTCAAACATTTTCTGCAGACAGGCACATTTTGGTTTGACCAAAGGTCATGGAAATGCCTTTGGGTATCCAGGAAGTATTAATCCTATTGTTTTGAGAATTTTCCAAATTCAAGCCTTAGCTAGGATTGCAGGAAAAAATCCACCCAGTGAAGATTTTTCTTCAGCCAAACATTTTCTTGAACGAAATAAAAAAATAGTTGACTTTTCCAAAATTATAGTCCTTTGTTCAAAATGTCGGTTTTTTTCAGGGATCATGGGCACATTATTGTATTAAAGTATGCCAGATTTGCGGCAGAATGGGTTAAGTCCGTTAAGAAGTCCTGCGCAGCATCTAAATTCTAAAGCATTATGCACTGCAATTTTTCTTCAATGGGAAGAAAGCAACTCCTTTAATGAAATAGGTTAACATGACAATTTTTTTTGTAAAAAAGCTTATGCTACGACAAGTTTTCAGTTAAACTTGAAACTGCAGAAAATGTTTGCAAAAATATAAATACTTTTCAAAAATTGTCATATTGAGTGTTTCAAACAAATTCGATAATTTCCGAATGCAAATCAAGAGACATCTTGTTCAAAATGACAAAATGATGCATAACAAAATGCATCCAAAATATTTTGTTTTTTATGCGGCGGCTCTCTTCCAGTAATACATCATTTTTATATAAAATTGTAACATATTTTTTCAATTTTGGATGCTACTGCATATCTCAAAAATTTGCTCACATAATGCTGAATAAAAGTCACGACCGTCAACTAAATGAATATGTCAGCAATACCGTATTTTTTTCCTGGGAAAGCAGGGATTATTGTTAGAATGTGTTTTACGAGTAAGTGGATCAACACATTTTAATGCACTGGAAAAGATTAGCGGTTGCTGACTTAATTTATACGTAAAATGGAATTTATCAAATAACATAAACCTTTTAACGACTTTCGACAGACGCTTGAAAGCGCTAAATAAGACCGTGCTTTACTAATGTCTGTTAGCTATTTAGGATATATGTGTCCTACACTTACGTAAACATCAATAGCAATTTGATGAGGTTGTCCAGCATTCTATTCGACAGCTAAAATGCGGGGAATGGAAATGATTCCCATGTTTGCGAAAAAGGGTCATCAAACCTCATTCATCTCTGAAGTATAGTGACCTTCTTCCATCAGTCGAATGAGGCATTGAATCCATTTTTTTATACTGTAAATATATTTGATTATAACCAACAAAATCGCATGCTCAGCATCCATTTCAAGGAGTAAAATCATTTGAACATTCCGAACAGCTAATCCATAAATGTCATTGCAAATATTACAGGGTGGGCGAGAAGAAGTAGGTCACTCATCATCTGAATGATCAATAATAAAAATTAATTTAGAATTCACGATACGGGAAGTTTTTAGTTAGGTTTTAATTTTTAGTAGGTTAATGAAGACGTGTAAGTACCATAACGCAAATATCGGCGTTATTTGGTAGTAGTAGTAACATTTTTGAATTCCTTGAAAAGAAAAAAAAAAACTTGCCCCAATTTCCCTCGAATATTGCTTGCGAATCGTGACACCTTCTGAATTTTTATCTGCTTTTAGTGAAATTTCAGCGCAAAAAAAAAAAACTGCGTATGATGGAGAGGCAAATATTAACGAACAAGGTGAAATAAAATAAGTTAATTTAACAGGTTCACGATTTTCCCCGTGAAAACTCGTTATGAGAGCTCCTTAAAAAAAGGAATTGAATTTTTGAAAATCCCTGATGCATTTCCAAGATGTCAAGCGTAATATTTTTCAATACATCCATGCAGAAAACTGCTCAATCTTTTTTTGTCGGTAATTTAGCATATTCTCCGCAATCTCCGGAGACCTCCAGCGCGACTCGTGAAGTTAATGAACAGCCCCAAGCAAAAAGTCTTTAAATTTTCCGGAAGACACCCTCAAGCACCGGAAGTTCGCGTGACGAAGGTCGATCGAGACTGGGGGTAAAAAATAAAAAAAATATCACGCACGACAAGAAGGTGAAAATCATTGGACCTCTTTCATCATAGTATATTTGGCCGCTGGTTATTCCTTGGAAGCATATCTTTCGGGGAAACCTCTTCCAGGAATTAAATCGTGCGAATTGTCGCGGAATATTTTGGTGGAAAGTTTTAATTTTATAACCCCCCAAGAAAATGACAGGCTGTCGTGTTCAAATTCTCGTATGCGCGAATTATTCTCTCGAGTAGGTATTTTATTTTTTTTAGAGAATTTTCGGACAAAACTCACCAGGAAATCGTGCAAACTGTTCCATCAGATTACCTCGCTTATTGTAGATATATATTATCTGCAGCCTTTTCATTTGAAAGTTAGAATTACATATTGATTTTTTCTTAACGAAAACAGCTAGGACCTTGTTTCAAACTTGATAACGTCGTGAAGGAAACCACAAACTGTCGTGTTTTGGTTCTGAATATGAACTACTTTTCTGTAAATAACTATCAAGTGTATCATCTTTTATGGACTGCTTGGATGTGTCTATGATGGATGTGTGGAAGGGGGTTCAAAAATGTTGAAAACCTTGTGAAAGCTGAAAAGCATTAAATAAATTTTTTACCTTGCTCAATTGAAGAATCATTTGTTTAGGTTCACACAGATTCCTTGACACAATTATTCTACCACATTTTATTTTGACATTAGATANTTACGTAAACATCAATAGCAATTTGATGAGGTTGTCCAGCATTCTATTCGACAGCTAAAATGCGGGGAATGGAAATGATTCCCATGTTTGCGAAAAAGGGTCATCAAACCTCATTCATCTCTGAAGTATAGTGACCTTCTTCCATCAGTCGAATGAGGCATTGAATCCATTTTTTTATACTGTAAATATATTTGATTATAACCAACAAAATCGCATGCTCAGCATCCATTTCAAGGAGTAAAATCATTTGAACATTCCGAACAGCTAATCCATAAATGTCACTGCAAATATTACAGGGTGGGCGAGAAGAAGTAGGTCACTCATCATCTGAATGATCAATAATAAAAAAAATTAAATCTTAAGTGCTATGCCCTTCAAAAATCAATCCAAAATTAAAAATCATCCAATTACTTCTGCACATTCATGGTATTGCGTTTATAGCCGCAATAAACCATCATCATCATTGTAAAAACTTACCCTTGAAAAGAAAAAAAAAAACTTGCCCCAATTTCCCTCGAATATTGATTGCGAATCGTGACGCCTTCTGAATTTTTATCTGCTTTTAGTGACATTTCAGCGCAAAAAAAAAACTGCGTATGATGGAGAGGCAAATATTAACGAACAAGGTGAAATAAAATAAGTTAATTTAACAGGTTCACGATTTTCCCCGTGAAAACTCGTTATGAGAGCTCCTTAAAAAAAAAGGAATTGAATTGTTGAAAATCCCTGATGCATTTCCAAGATGTCAAGCGTGATATTTTTCAATACATCCATGCAGAAAACTGCTCAATCTTTTTTTTCATTGGTAATTTAGCATATTCTCCGGAGACCTCCAGCGCGACTCGTGAAGTTAATGAACAGCCCCAAGCAAAAAGTCTTAAAATTTTCCGGAAGACACCCTCAAGCACCGGAAGTTTGCGTGACGAAGGTCGATCGAGACTGGGGGTAAAAAATAAAAAAAATAAAAAAAATATCACGCACGATAATAAGGTGAAAATCATTGAACCTCTTTCATCATAGTATATTTGGCCACTGGTTATTCCTTGGAAGCATATCTTTCGGGGAAACCTTTTCCAGGAAATCGTGCGAATTGTCGCGGAATATTTTGGTGGAAAGTTTTAATTTTATAACCTCCCAAGAAAATGACAGGCTGTCGTGTTCAAATTCTCGTATGCGCGAATTATTCTCTCGAGTAGGTTTTTTTTTTTTTAGAGAATTTTCGGACAAAACTTACCAGGAAATCGTGCAAACTGTTCCAGATTACCTCGTTCGTCATAGATATAAATTATCTGCAGCCTTTTCATTTGAAAGTTGGAATTACAATATTGATTTTTTTTTCAACGAAAACAGCTAGGACCTTGTTTCAAACTTGATAACGTCGTGAAGGAAACCACAAACTGTCGTGTTTTGGTTCTGAATATGAACTACTTTTTTCTCCACTTCCTCAAGCCTTATGGACTAATGTTTTTCATTGCATTTGTGAAAAGGGAACTCGTTTTTTTTTGTGGACGCAGCAGCAGGTCCAACAAAAGAATACGACCTTCAGAGCGAATTCTTGTTTCTTTTTTTTTTTATTACGTTCTTCTTTTTTTTCTTCTTCAATTGTATCACACTTGGAACCATTGAAATCGAGACCTTCCCTCTTTATTCCTTTTTTTTTCCAACGAAGGTAAATGTCGATTTCGTCGTTGGGGATGAATTTTTCAGTGCGAAGATGAGATAGTGGACGTCGGTCGTCGGTTTGCGGGCAGCACGCAAACCTTCTAGCACAAGGCGGGGTTCCTGCAGAATAAATTCAGCACGGATTCCTCACTGCAATTTCTGCAGGTGGAGTGTTCCGATTTTTCGCGAAAATGGCGCTAACAGCTTCAGACTGAACCTGATGGGAATGTGTATATTCCTGGTTTAAAAACGTTTTCATTGCTACCTCGGATAATGAACTACAGCCTCTGCTAATTTTTTTTTTTTACTACAATTCAAAGTTGGTCGAAATATTCGATTATAATTGAAGCAGATGAGCTGCTATTTGCATTTTGAATTTTAAAAACGTTTTACAGTATTCCTTATTCCCGGAATTTTAAAAATTACGGCTATTTTTTCCTTTAAAAATAAGTAGCACACTGTGTCAGCTGCTTGCATGCAAAAATGTGCGCTCTTCAGTTTGTTCCGAGTATTTACTGCCTGATGAACCTCTCGACTGTATTTCCCACCGAATAGGCACAAAATGACCTTCTCAGAAGTCTAGAACTTGTTTTAAAAATGAAAGACATCTCACGTGAAGTATAAGTGCCATGAACAAATGATTCACCCTTCTTATTCAATTCAGTTGCAGGATTCGTGGAAAGAAAGGTGATGATTGGGACTCTGTAAACCCCGCAGTCATCTTACGTCGTCCTATTGATGGTTTTTTTTTCGTTTCCAAGAAAGAATACTGATGGAAAAGTTCATGAACCTGCTCAAATGCCGATAAATAACTGTCTTGGTTTGAACTTCTAGGAAATGGAGGAGCCCATTTATGGAAAGTAATCGGAGCGAGCTCATTACATTGCGTCAACTGTTGTTGGGATTTTTTTAATGACTCATATTTTTAATATTCCGCAGTAAGTTTAAATAATGACGTTACTTGGATTTAAACAAACCGGGGAAAATCAGGATCGAATCTGGATGAAGATTTTCAGAATTTATATTCTTGCGAGCGAAATTTATCCCACTTTCTTTTTTCTACCGAGAAATTTTCAATCACAAGTAAATAATCGAGAAATTTTTGAATTCTACATCATAAAAACTGCCTACTTTGTTCAAAAAGTTGATTTTCATGCGATAAATATATTTTTCGTGTGTCTGTAATAGCAAAACTTTATTCATAAAAGTAGATATCACAGGCAGCAATGACAGAATTTCCATTCAAAACCTACACATTCACTCAACCCAATTCAATCTATACTTATTCTAAGCTTCCAGTTTTAATTTTCTCAAATTTGACAAGTATTTGGATTCATTTGGGCATACGTTTCATTTGGAATCTGAAACCTCCCGAAAAATATTTTGGCTTATCATCATTAGTGAATTCTAAATTTCTAAGGCATCTGAAAAAAAACAAGTGTGAAGTGTGTTCCGAAAGCGCATGTGAACGACATCTACGGACGATTCTATGAACTTGGGATGTCGATATAAACAGGAAAATGTATTCCTGGTAACAATGAGATAAAATTGTTTTCGCCGGAGATCTGTTGAGGAAAGTACAATATCACTGAAGTTTCTCGCCTCCGATAAAAATACCAAAAATAATTGAAGCTATGATACAGGAATTTTGCAGTTACTGTATATATGGAAAAGTGCGACGACCCGAAGTTCGTTATCTCACGTCAACTCAGACAAATTCACGAACCGAGAAAATAAGATTCTCCCGCGACGCCATTAAATCGAAAAACCTTGATACATCCCCTTCTCGAGACTTCACGCTGCAAAAACTAGGTCGGACTCATTCAAGAACGAAATGATCCGTGAAATGTTTCTGTCTCTGCTGTATACATTCTTGCAAAAATAAATAAATATCGGGAAAAAGGGGGGGGGGGGTGTCAGTGCGAAAACACTCACCTCGACACAATCAGGATCCATTTGCACGCCGACTACATCTCCAATAACTTGTCCCCGATAACGCACCTCTTTTTTCTTCATCAAACCACGTGCACAGCAGAAGAACGCGTTTCGACTCGATCGTGCCAATTTGTCATGGCTTCTTACTCACATTCCGCGTGATGAAGCACTCACTATATATAAGAGAGGCAACAAAAAAAAAGTATTTAAATTTTCGGAAAACAAAATTTAGAAGAGATTTGATTGATTCAATTTTCTTTTTCAGCAGGACCCGAAGTAGTCATCGGGAAAATCACGACCTGACACACGGATTTGCCCCCTACACAAGGTCGTTCGAACTGGAGGGAAAAAATCAGGAACTACGAAGATCAGCGGCTGAGGGAACGAACCAACGACCGTTGCTCGATCGCTTATCTTCCAGTCACAGGGATCAGACTTCACGCTGCAAAAACTAGGTCGGACTCATTCAAGAACGAAATGATCCGTGAAATGTTTCTGTCTCTGCTGTATACATTCTTGCAAAAATAAATAAATATCGGGAAAAGGGGGGGGGGGGGGGGTCAGTGCGAAAACACTCACCTCGACACAATCAGGATCCATTTGCACGCCGACTACATCTCCAATAACTTGTCCCCGATAACGCACCTATTTTTTCTTCATCAAACCACGTGCACAGAAGAAGAACGCGTTTCGACTCGATCGTGCCAATTTGTCATGGCTTCTTACTCACATTCCGCGTGATGAAGCATTCACTATATATAAGAGAGGCAACAAAAAAAAAGGCATTTAAATTTTCGGAAAACGAAATTTAGAAGGGATTTGATTGATTTAATTTTGTTTTGCAGCAGGACCCGAAGTCATCAGGAAAATCACGACCAGACTCACGGATTTGCCCCCTACACAAGGTCGTTCGAACTGGAGGGAAAAAATCAGGAACTACGAAGATCAGCGGCTGAGGGAACGAACCAACGACCGTTGCTCGATCGCTTATCTTCCAGTCACAGGGATCTTTACAAATTTCCTGCACTTTCAAATCTATTTGTTTTTTCCCCAGCTTCCCACACACACTTTGAAAAGGAAATATTTTGAAAAACTGGTGGGACAAGAGCAGCTTTTCTGCTTCAAAGTGCATGCACTTTTTTAAGCCAGGGTTTTATTTTACAATCATAAATTTTGTCCTGCTTGTTGTTGAAGTGTGTCTGGAATTATATTTTGCATGGATTAATTATTGAAACTCAAGCAGAAATAGCACAACCGCATCCTGGAGTATCTAATGTCAAAATAAAATGTGGTAGAATAATTGTGTCAAGGAATCTGTGTGAACCTAAACAAATGATTCTTCAATTGAGCAAGGTAAAAAATTTATTTAATGCTTTTCAGCTTTCACAAGGTTTTCAACATTTTTGAACCCCCTTCCACACATCCATCATAGACACATCCAAGCAGTCCATAAAAGATGATACACTTGATAGTTATTTACAGAAAATAATTTACAGTAAATGAGAATGCATGAAAATCACCATCATATTTTTAATAATGGCAAACAGCACAGCAAAGGAAAATTAGTCAACATTAATTACCATATTCACTTGAGCACCACGCACCCTCAAGTAAGGCCCGCACAGGGGTTTTTCAGTTGGAAATTTTGCTAAAATCTTTTCCCTGAGTAAGATGCGCACGCCAATGTCTAGTGCATCTAAAACCACAAAATTTCGAAAATAAAAACAAAAAATGTGACTTTATTTGCATGAATTGAACAAGAATCTGATCATTTTTCAACTTTTTCAGCACAAAAATGTTTTCTTGTAACATTTGTTCAAAATTTTTCCTATTATAATTAAGTATAATGCACACATAACTTCCTAAAACTTTGTGAAATATTTGTACCCACTTATGACACACACCCCTTTTTTCCTTTTGAAATTTGAGAAAAAAGTGCGCATGGTACTAGAGTAAATACTGTAAAACCAAAAATGTTAAGCCTGTACCCAGGTATTTGTTTAACCCTTGGATGGCAGTGCATTGATTTGCATTCCATCAAGGTAGAGGTGGGATTTTTTGTAGGCTGGCACATTTTACTTTGATCAAAGATCCATGAAAAGCATTCATGACTAAGTAGCTAAAGTCCAAAAAAATGCAAGAAAATTAAAAAATGGTATCATTGAAATCGCTCAATGAGAAACCTAAGGCAGTAATGCTGCAGAAATTGCACCCAGAAGTGAATTATTTTTTAGCAACATTTTTCAAAGCACAGATAAAAATGTATATTCCGACTTTTTCTGCACTTTGGTCTCATAATTGGACTACGTTTTTTTAATGTCAATTGCTTCATGATGGCACCAAATTGTGCAAATATTTCCCGGCTGTTCAAAGAAAGTGTTTACCTGAGTGAGCAATTTGAAAAAAATCTTTGAGAAGAAATCATATAAAACCGACATTTAATACTGAAGCTGTAAGATTTTATCTTGGTACTCTGAAATAATTCTTCATGATAAAAATGTCTTCCGAGACGCCTGCTTCAATAAAAAATTTTGTACCTAACTTGATCCAACATAAATTTGTACCAGATGAGATGGCAGTGGAATCAGAGTACATGACAGCTATTTTGAAGCAAGACCAGGAGAAAAACTTCATGATGAACCCTGGCCTAGAAGAAAGAAACCCCCTACAAAGAATAACACGATAGCTGCATACGGGACTTCAAGAATACCAGGTCAAATCATTTTTGAACTCGCAAATACACATAAGCTAGATCATTCATTTTCTTTTGCTTCTCATCAGCGCGCAAAAATGCTTGAGATCAGCTGGAGCAAAACGCTGAGAGATACACGAGGAATTTATCGCTGGCCTTATTCAATGATTTTATTTCAATATCTTTTTTTGCCCGCATCACGAACACATGAAAAAAAATTAAAAATGGACTCGATATTATATATAGACTTGAGTGAACTTGTTGATGGTGCCTCAAAGTCGTGCCCTTCGGGGCTGAGGGAAGCAGTTCCTTTTCCCACCCTATTTCTTCTCGCTTGTTTTCCAGCAGCACCAGTTGGATATAGAGAGGAGAAAGAAAAGAAGAAAAAGAAAAACATCATATACTATAGCGGTCGTTTCCTTTAGACACGCGGGTGGAAAATAACGCGACCCGACACGCGTGTGTGACCTCGTCTAGGAGTGGTGAGGAAAAAGCTACTTGTGGTCTGGGTGCAACCCGAGTTTTGACTCGAGATAGTTATTTGCAACCACGTGCGGACTAAGAATCCTCCCAATTCCTTTCTGCGCGCGTGCGACCAACCAGGGAGCACATTTTTACCATGCTGTATACTTGGCAAATGGGGGATGAATCAAGTATATAAGGCTGCAATATGCAAAGAGACTCTCTCTTCCAAAAAAAAAAAAAATCAAGAAACCAGATAAAAAATTTGATAGCCCTTCCTTGGCAAAGTCAGGATATTTGTGAAAGATTTTTATGCCGTAGAGCAGTTTTCCCCAATTTTTTTAGGCCCGCAGAATATCCCACATAGTTAATAAAATATAATAATATTCTAAAATACGGAACACATTTTTCTGCCAGAATCACCGGCAAGAGATTTTTTTCCAATTTTCTTCTAGTGAAACTTTCAATGATACATATACAGTGGCCCCCGCCTAACAGACCTCCCGTGTAAGGGATTTTTGCTGAACAAACCAGCTCTGCAAGCAGTTTTTTTTCCCGCCCAACAGACAAAATCCACCAAACAGACTTCTTTTGGTTTAAAATTAGTGTTGAAAATTGAAATTTTCAGTTTTAATGTACTTGAATTTGTGTAAAGGACTTTTTGTCGAACAGACTCATCCCTTGCACGAATCAAGTCCGTTAGACAGGGGTTGACTGTATATACACGCGCTGCTATGCGATAAGAAAACCTCAAGAACCACAATTCAAGAGAAATGATTTTCAATGTCACGTCGACCGCTTGAATTCACATACAGGGAAAGCATATTCTTATCACTGAAAATGAGAATGAAAATGCACCATTATGCAGCACTCACTCACACGATTTTCTTTTCAACTCACTTATTCAAAGGTCATCTGGATTATTAATAATCAATTCGTTCTTTATTAAGCTGAAACTCATTTGACACTTGAAACAAAAAGGCAGGTGGAAACCATTACTTTAAATGCCACACCGACGAGTGGATGAAAGCATGAGCTTCGATCGAATGACGACTAAATTTCTGCTCCCAAGCCAAAGGGGTCAAAACTACATCTCGGGGGAAATGAAATCAAGGTCGTCACCTACATTCAAAGTGACGCAGTTTAGTTTTCTCTTTTTTGCATCTTTTTATAAACTGCACTGATTGGCAAGTGTCCCAAAGATGCCGACAGTGTCTCACATATGCTAGAAAAGTCTGGCATATATATACCGATATGTTTTCTCTCCATAGAAACATGACTGCGGAAAGAGACCCAGAACTGTCAAAACTTCACGAAAGTCTTTCCTGTCGGCGAAAACATCACTGAATAAAATGTTTCCAGTCCAATTTTTTTTCTGTAGAACTGTAGAATGACATTCGCACTGTGCACTGCATCGAGTATTTTTGCAGAAATCCCTTTCGGGCAAATATTTGAGACGCATAAATGTGAAGTTTCTTCG
This sequence comes from Notodromas monacha, assembly GCA_905338405.1. Taxonomy (NCBI): domain Eukaryota; kingdom Metazoa; phylum Arthropoda; class Ostracoda; order Podocopida; family Cyprididae; genus Notodromas; species Notodromas monacha. The sequence goes on from CAJPEX010002843.1 coordinate 33,042, forward strand.
GTATTTGCGCAGGGAAGAAAGTTTTATCTGCTTCTTCGAGTCGTCGGAAAAGTGTATTTAGACAAAACGACGGCTTCGTGTCTGGGAAGAGAGGTCAACTGACTCCTTTCTACCACCTTTCCTATTGTGACGCCAATTTCTCTTGAGATTGCGTGCACGAGAAGCTCAATAAACTTTCACCCTTTCACTAGCTTGGGACGATTACCAAGTTAATTGCTGTATGCTAATGACATTTTCTGGAGAATCATGGCGCATATAATTCTTTGCTGGATCATAAAATTACGCATTGAAAAATATAACGCCGCGTCCGTATGTTTTAATTTAGTACCAAATACGCTGTGACATCTTCTTACGTCGTGAAAACGTATGCCCGAAACGTTCGAGCAGTGGCTAGATGTCGCACTAAATTTCGGGTGCACAGTAAATTTCAAGCTTTGGTTGATGATTACTTGATTAGATAATAAGCATCATGGCGTGAAAAAAGCTGCTACAGTTGAACTTCTTCAAGTCAAATTTCTAGGAAAAAATTGATTTAAGGAGGTTTCGATTTTTGAACGCTTTGAGTAAAGGAAACAAACATTTTGTTGCTTGTGAGGAAAAGGAAAAAAATTGCAGAAAATTGTAAATGTGAATATTCTGGGCCTAAACTTGCTTCTTAATGAGTTTACATCTTGCTGAACTTGGAGGAAGGGTTCCATTTGCTCAATTAGTCTTTTGCTTCCTTTCAAGATGTATCAAATCCTTTTTTATCTCTCATATTTTAGGGAAATAATAACCAAAAGGCTTCAGGAAAGTTCACTTCCAGAGGTTTGAGAGAAAATATTTTGGTTTAGGGAGGTTTTTGCTGCACTGTTTTCCAGAGTATTCAGAGAGGGGCTTGAAAAATTTTAAGTTGGGGTGGTTTTGACTTTGGTTTCAACTGTATTTAAAAATTCAACAAATTTGTGAACAAGGGACTGTACCTATCAAAGAGCTTAATTTTCTTTTGTACCTGCAAAAATTTTGAATGATCCTGCACTTAATGCCAATTTTACGTTTTTTACAAGACTAAAATGTATTCAAATATGACCCAAAAGACAAGCGTGTCACAGTATATTGATTCAAATGTGGCACACAAGGACTCTCTGCTTCTGCAATGTGGCCCTTATTGACAACATCTGATAAGTTGGGCAGCACTGATCCATAGGTAATCTTATACTCCAGTTGAATTCCTAAGAAACAGTCCTTCAAATAATCTAATAAAATCATCTCTTCTCAACTGCAAGATATAAAAAATATATGCACCAGAGAAAAAAACACAGAGTCTGATACTTTGGCATCTAAAATGAGCTCAAGAACCAAAAAATAATAAAAAGTCTTGCTATATACTGTGCACAGATGATTACCCAGGAAAACCTTTTCGAGTCCCCAGACGCATCCCGGACGGGTCCATTTGAACCTTGTTTGTATGCGTACCAGTCAGTGGCCAGTTTACCCCACTGCGGACAGTAAAGAGGACACGTCCGCATGG
>CAJPEX010002844.1:0-34538 GCA_905338405.1 Notodromas monacha
AAACCGTTGACGGATTTCATCCGTTTTTTACGCGCGGGTGGTTTTCCACCCGATTAGATATTTTTAATTGATTTTTCTTCGGTGGTGCGCCGCGAGTCCCCAACAACATGCTCGAATAGCCGGGTGAAAAGGCATTGTTGGTCAAGAATAGGAATCCCGGGGCCCCCGAAAAGGAAGAGGAACCCGAGCCGGGCATCTTCTAATGCTCGGGACCCCTGGACAATCAATCAACCAGAATGGAGATGTTGACCGCTTCACAGGAAGTACTCAGTGATTCATTTCTCAACGCCTGTCATGAGTGAAGAGCGAACGATTCTTCTTGTGCTTTGAAAGGTGTATGTATATATATATATTTATTTATTTTTATATTCGTGTGTGTGTGTGTTATGTAGACTGTAAAACCACAAGCACCACTTTCACACCCGTCTTTTTTTTCTTTTAAGGGGGGCATTTGAACCCGAAACCCGAGCCTGTAAAGAGTAAAGAGATTTCCATATTAATCCGATCGAGGAGCTCGTGCCACAAATAACCCGAGTCTTTGTTTTAGAAATTTTTTTTCCTTCTTAACCCAAGCGTTTCATGCGAAGAAAAACTTTGCGAAAATACTTGCGTAATAGCTGAAGGTTTTTTTTTCTCCCCCTGACGTTTCTTCCACGAAAAAGTCATTTGCTGCTTTCACCATCGTGGGTAAGACGATATATTTTTTCTTTTGGATTTTTAAATTTTTTGAAGAAAAAAAAGAATTTAGAGCATATTACGGGACTTGGTTTCTCTTCGCATTTTGGTGCAGTAATGTCTTCCGGTATCACGACTTTGAAAGTGAGAAAATGAATCTCCAACATTGATTTTGGTGTTGATGGTTCTTGATGAAATTTCAAATTGTTTTTCTGGATATTTTGAATATCCTGCTGAAATTTCGTGCAGCGTAAATTTAAAGGTGCTTAAAGAAATGAAGAAGATGTTCGTAAAATTTGGAAAGTTTACGATCATTTGCCTAGTGAGGATTTCTTGTTTGATACTTACTCACTTGTCAAATATTTCTTTCATATTATGTTTATAACAAAATGAGACAATTTTTTTTTTGCGTGTATGCTGTAAAATCTCATCAACTGTTGGGACCAGGGAAAATGCTTCGTTATAAGAATAAATTCGTTATTAAGCCATTTGAATACAATTGGTTGCTATTGGGCAGGGACTTGAATAATGGATTCTTTGTAACAAATAATTGGTTGTAATGATATTTATTCTAGCTTTTTTTTAGGAATCATTGGGTTGAAGTACATTTTGAATTCATCAATTGCAACTTTTCTTTTATTGTGGGCGTTCGCGAAATTTTCATCGACTCAAAGAAAATTCATTTGAGGCAACGATTGTATAGAAAATTTTCAATAGTTGTTGAATTTTTCTGGTGTTGCGAACGTGAGATGTTTTCAGCATTTTAAATCAAAAATATCTCAGATGCAGAAAAATTGAATGTGCTTGTTGAATAATAGGATTTATTGCACTTTAATTGTGAACTCATTTTATATTTTTAATTTTTTAAACCTTATTTTTCACGTTTTATTTTCTCGGGACATTGTTATATCGAAGATTGAGCACGCCGCCCTGAAAATGTCCCCCTTTTTTTGGCGCGTGAAAGAATACTTGGTTCAAGGTATTTTATTCAAGGTAATAACTTTGCAGTTAATTTACCTTTTTTCCATATGAGCTGTGGCGATGTTGCAGGGTAATTTTCGCGCTCAATTAGAACTCAAAATTTTTCGCGCGCAAAAAAAAAAGCCAAGTGTCATGGCTCACCCTTAACTGTGCAAAGATTGAGACTGTGTTGCTGCGAAAAAGTCACATCGCCCGGGGCATCGATTGCCATTTGGCCGTAATGGGATCGAGTCCTTCCAGCCCTTCGCTCGTACTCCAGTTCTTTATTTTCCCCCCGGTTGTCGGAAAATGTTGTGTCTATCGGTTTTATTTCGGGCTGTACTGAGTACTGTGCCGATAGCGACGAGGACGATTGCCAGAAGCACACGCCATCAATAACTTGGCCTAGGGTGGAGAGGGTGCAGGGTCAAATGAGTGCCAGGGGCAACTGAGCGCCAGGGACAATTGAGCGATTGCTCTATAATAACTGGTAGGGTTGAATTGATAAACGAAACAGTTTTTTTTTTTTTTTTACAGTTGTAGCTTGCGAAGTTGGAGCTCCCAATGTAATTTTTTTTTGTTGGTTTAGACGCAGTTCGAATTGAAAACTAATTTCATGTGGCCCTTTGACTCAAAAAATTTCTCCCTTCCAAAGCTGTTTAGAGAGACTTCTGGGAGTTTATTACAGGAACTTAAAAAGTTGAAGAGAAAAAAAAATTGAACTAGATGCTTTTCAAGTGGAATTGAGTGATTAACTGGGCGAATGTACCCTTGCCACTATATTCAACATCCTGTTTTAATTTTTTAAATGCAGTTTAAGGCCCAGAAAATGACTAATTTTACCCTTCTTTAGTTGATCATTTTTCTACCAAAGCCAAATTCTGGTTTCCTGACTCAAAAAGCTCATTTTCTGTGAATCCCTCCCAGTTTGACTTGCTGAGGTTTTACTGTTTCCAGATTTTTTTTTCTTTACAGTACAGATGGTACCTTGCAATTTGACCATCCTGTAATTTGACAGTCAAATTTTCATGGAGGTTGACATGCAATTCAACCCTTGAACCACAACTTGACCTGCGTTGGCAACTTTTTTGCATATTTGTACTTACATTTTTGAATTTCACAAAGTGTCTCACAATTTGACTGCTTTGCAATTTGACCCTAGTTTGGCAATGAATTAGTGTCGAATTTTAGGTACCACCTGTACTGAACAAACTAAAATGCAGTCAACACTTGATTTACTGCCACCATTGCATAGTGCCACACATTTCCCTGGAACAAATCTTCATCCATTGTGCTTTTAAGGGAAACCCCAATTTAGTGCCAACTCACTTAGTATGCCACAAAGAATTTACCATCTTGAATGAAAAATAGGCCAAAATCAAAGTAAGTTAGCTTATTTCTGGGGATATCCTTGGAAAATCACATGCTCATGCTCAGGAAAATGGAAAAAGCATATACAGTACTGTATTCCTGAATTTACGTGTGATTGGGGGATTTATTTGAATGTCCTCCACAGCAGAAAGCATCTGAGTAACTGGGATAGTCTCTTAACAAAAATAATTAAAAATCATTTCTCATAAACTTGAAATAGTGTGATTTCATTGAAAGGTTGATACAAAGCTGCAAAAACCAGTTAAACTCTTTTACTTGACCCAGTTAGGGCAAAAATGTAATTTATTCTATGCTGTAACATACATTCAAGTAGTGTTGGGCAAGCATGCCGTGTAAGTTTTTTTAGTTGCTTATTTGGGTTTATTTTGTGTGAAATACATTTATCCCTTTAAACTAGGAAATTCCTAAAAGGATAAGGACCAAGACAGGACCTGACTAATAACACAAAGTAATAAGAACTGTGAGTTGTAGTATAATATAACACCGCTGTAAACAGGAGTTATTCATGTCATTTTGAACTGAAACCGAGTCAAGTCAACCATCACGCTCACGTTTCTCCGGCGCTCAGTTGCTTCGCGCTCAGTTGTGCAGTCGCGGATGGAACAGGGATCGAATGTGTGTGTGTGTAATGTGGTTTTCGGAAGAAAACAAAATTGGATTCCTCGACATTTTTCGCTGTATAGTGTAGTGCAGTATAGTAGTGACATCATGAACGCCTGCAGCTGAGTGCTTTGCGATTCGTTCCGTGCCTATGGGGGGAGAAAATCTGCGTCGTTATTTATGCACGTGATAACGCACGGACGCCATTTGTGGCGAGTGGTTTCCCATTCCTTTTTTTTCTTCTTTTCTGTAATTTCTTTCTTTCTGTTTACATCGTTTATTGCTTTTCGTCGAGATGTTAGTGTACCGGATCTGTTGTTGCATTATGTGGCTGAAATGGGTTGGAAAATCGTCTCGGGCCACGGGTGTGAATTTTTTTTTTTTTTCGTTGATAATGAGAGTGATGATTTTGGCAAATGTGGCTGCAGTATTCGGATGAAGGCTTAATTTTTTTTGTTGAAGCTGAAAATCGGAGCTACAACAATTTACGGGGATCAGTGTTATATTTTACAGTATTCGTTTTCACAAAAAAATTCCGAATTTATGTTCGTGGGAACAGTTTGGGAAAACGCATGCAATTTTTGATGAATTTTAATCATCCGTCTAAAATATATTTCATGAATCTCCACTCGTGCATATTAATCTTTCACCTTCGTTCAATTTTGCCAGAATTTGAATAAGGGGAAGGAAAAGCATTTCAATATTCACCGCAACTCGAACCTTTTTGCACAAAACTCTATGAGAATGGGATACATTTTAGAACCTCTGATCAAGAACGTGTTGCAATATTAATTGTAATGCTCTCCACGAGGGATGTGGCAATTTCCTCTAACTATAGTATATCTCTGAATCATACATTAATCTGATAATTACGTCACAAATAATGTTAATTTATTAACCGACGCAAATCTGGTTATAATCAGTCATTCAAAAACTGCCCGCGGAAAAATTCGTTGAGTTCATTTAAATCATGGATTCCATCATATCTGAATGAAATTGAGGGTTTAATGCATTTGATCCTGATGATCTCTCAAATCCGAACAGCACTAAAAATAAAAATTGGCCTAGATGAAGTACCTATATATTTTTTTTATAGAAAGTTCGTTGGCTACTTTTTTTGTCTCACTCACCGTGAGTCGAAAAAAATGGAACCCTGGGGAAACGCGTCGCTACTCCAGCTAAGCATCCTGTGGCTTTTCTTTCTTATATAAATTTATAAACATTATTGTTGTTATTATTACGTGTACAAATTCTCTCCTGCCTTTCTTCCCGCATTTTCCGTCTCACTGTCTCTCTATATATATATATGAGCAGCATGTAGCATCCACGAGATGTAAATTTCCGTCGGGTTCCTGGAGACGGCGAAAATTTTTGCCGCCTTCGCGGCTTTTTCGGGGGAGGCGGCACCAGCAATTTGCCTGGTGCTGGTGCTGGTGGGAAGCAGCTGCTGGTTGCGGAAGTAAACGAAGTGGAAACGAAAACTGGACCACGCGCCTTTTGGCACACTTTTGTGCCAATGAGGATAAAGGAGGGACAAAGGCAGCAGAGATCTTTCCGTAGAAAACACCCTTCTGTAAAGAGGAGTTGGGTCCTCTCAGAGTCAAAAAAAAATAGTTTTTTTTTTTTTGCAAGGGAGATTTAAAAAGTTATACAGTTGAACCTCTATAAAGTCGAATTTCTAGGGACCAGGGGAAACAATTCGACTTCGGGAGGTTTTGATTTTTGGAGGTTTCTAGTTTGGAAGTTGTTCAGATTTATTAGTGGTGTGGGAAAAGTGACGTGCATCGCAGAGGAATTGTTTCAAATGGCCGAAATTCTCCGGAGAAAAAAAGGACATTGCATTTTAGAAAGTTTTGAGATCAAGGTTTGTGAATTCACTTCAAAACCGAGACGACAATTGTGAAGGAAGATTGGAATGTGAAATTGTTTTCTATTCTTTATAGTGTTGGAAAAAGTGCACAGATAAATTGTTTCACGTGCCGAAATTCTCCCGAAGACAAAGGCCGAAGACAAATTTATAAATGTTAAGAAGCGTACTTTTCATCGTCTAAGAATTTCTAGTACAGTACATGTAAGTAAAATTCCTATTTCTACATCAAAAACCAAAAAATAATCGCTAATAAAAAGAATCGTAAAGAAAAAGGTTCTTGATAATGAAGCGAACTTTTTAATTAACTTTTTTTCTGATATCATTCCGTGCGAAAAAAAATTGGAAATTTTGTTGAAAAAAGTATCCCTTATTAATCCGTACAAATTGGCTGTATCTTGAAATAAAAATATATATTTGCGACGAGTCGAGCTGAAAGACGGACGAAACTTTGGGTACCAACTCTTGCCATGTGTTTCTTCTCTCTCTCTCTCTTGTTAATGTTTTCTCAGATTTTTTGTAGCAATATTGAAAGAAGAAAAAATTGACATTACGCCCGGGAACCTGACGACTCCGAACGGGGTAATGATGCTAAAATTATCCCCGGGAACGTTATTGCTGCGGGTAACGGGGTTTCGGAAATGATCCTGTTCCCTTTTTTTTAGCGGGAAGCACATATTGAGGGGGGATGGATTCTTGAAGGTGCGGCCTGTTTTGGCCTTGTGTCGGGTTCTCAGTCTTCGCCCACGATTATCCGAGTTATTTTTCTCTGTCTTCTCCTTTCATATTTACAGAAAAATTCTTCTTGATGAAGATTTTTTGCTCGAACGATTCATTCAATTCTCTTTTTCCTTTTTTTAAAGTTACTTTGGACTGGAGAACGTTCGTTAATTACTCATGCGTGAGTCATTGTGAAATGCTGGACTTCCGGGTTGGGGTTTTCTCGTGAATTTTTCGCCTATTCGCTAAAAGAGAACCGGATGGAAGAAGTCGAAAGTTGAGATGGGATCATTATACAATTTTTAATGGGTTGAATGAGAATTCCTGAAAGAAATTTCTAAATTTAAAAAGTCGGAAACATGATCGCTCGTGAATAAGGCGGGTCGAAACGGCGGTTGTACAAAAGTATAAATTTTTCTAGGATGTCAAGTGCCAAATAATGGCATTTTGTGTCTGGAAATGATGTACCTGTTTGTTTATATCAATGGGTTTCCCGGAGAAACATTTCCATGCATAAAATTACGATTATGATGATAACTTTCGCTCTCGTTTGTGATTCACAGGCGGCTTATTTTTCTGCCTATTTTTTTTAGCACGTATTTAATTTTTTGGACACGCCCACTTTTTATGGCATGCTTTCACCATCTGAAATAGGTGGAAACGTTTGTCTGAAATAACAGAAAAATATTTTTTAGAGCTGCTGTGATACAAGTATTCGGCGATTATTTCGAAATGAGTCATTTGCCGATCGTTAGTCAGCTTCAAATCACAGAAAAAATTGTTTCAAAAGGTGGGAAAATTTCTGGAATGTGACAAGGATGCGTACCTTGATTCACACTCTCAAAGTTGATGAGTTGTGGGAATCCCGAGAAGCAAAATTCCTCAAGATTCCATGGAAAATACTCGGTATTTTTAGGTCAGTGATTTGTCGTCTGTTATACGATATTTCATCAAGTTGTCGTGCTGTTCTGTGGGAAGAATTTTTCAAGCATTCCATTGAGTTCTGGTAGTATATATTTTTTTAATATCTCGGGGTTAGACTAGTTTCAGTCCAGTTTGTCGTGAGGGCTAATAATCGAAGTCTCCTGTTTTCACCGCTGCGTACAAGACACGACGTGGCGTGAAAGAAAGAAAGACCTTGGGAGACTTTTTTCTCCCCGGTGACTTGAGTAATTTCTTCCCACAGGAAAACTTTTTTTTTTCTTTGGTTGGTCAATTGGAGTCGCAAGTTATTTCGATCTTGATGAGGAACAATTTTCGAGAAAATGGGTATTTATTTTGTTCGGTTTTTGAAGGTCCAACGGAAGTTTCTTTCTGATTCCGCTTGAGTTCCAGGTTTAATTTTTAAAAATTTGTCGTAACGGAAAACTCATCGACAATTCGTGATGGTGAGGTTTTTCGGAAAGCTGGGCAGTGATTTCAGGGCATTTTTTTCAGCCAAGTGTTGAATGGGATTTTTTTTCGATCAGTATCAAACTCAATCCAACGTTGGGCAAGTGTGAGTCAGAAACTTTTTGAAAACCGCAAACCTGAAACTTATAACAAAGCAAATCTTCCATAATTGAATGTATCAGAAAAAAGATGATGGATGCCGAGAAATACTCATGAATTTAGTCCAACTGGCATTTTTATTCTCATTCCGATAAAAACCTTCGGAATAAAATTGACGTGATCAATCGAAATTTTCCCTGCATAAAATAGTCAAGTTTTTTTTTTCAATCGGAATCGCAAGTTATTTTGATCGTGATGAGAAACAATTTTTGAGAATACGGATATTAATTTTGTTTTTGAAGGTCCAAGTGAAGTCTCTTTCTGATTCCGCTTGCTTTCTATTTTTGATTTTTAACATTTGTTGTAACGGAAAATTTATTGACGATTCGTGATGGTGAAAGTTGTGGAAAACTGGGCAGTGATTTCGAGGCATTTTTAGCGAATATAATTTTAAGAGGAATATAATTTTTTGAGAGCGAATCAGTATCAAACTCAATTCTGCCTTGGGCAAATGTGATGTGGAAATTTTTTTCAAAGATCTGGAGCCATCAGAATATCAAAAATTGAAATTTCCTTCTTTGAATTCATCAGAAAAGAGTACTCAAGCAGAGTAATGCTCAGAAATTAGTCTAACTGAAGTTAAATTTTAATTCTCATCGTGATGAAAAACCATTGGTGGAACATTGACAATTGAATGAAACTGGAGTTCAAGAAAATTTTCCGAATTCTGCCTCCAAGTTACTGTATGCAGTACATTTACTAAATTTGATCAACTGGAATAATAAATTTCCCCGAATCTACTGAGGGAGAAAAAGAAGCAGAAATCTGAAATAGGAATTTCCCGTTTAAAAAAAAAAGTATTTCAAGGATACAGTACCACAGTAAAATCTCATTACACCAAATTTTGCTTGAACGAAGAATCGATTGCAGCGTACTTGGTTTTTAGGTCCCTGTTTAATATCTGCGATGTTGGTCCATTTCGTTTTTAACGAATGTTTCTTTTATCTGTAAAAAAGCTGAACAAGGGTAGTACCGAAGCAACATTGCTCTAAAATTAGATGGTAAAAGTCGGGTCAGACTCAGTAAAGGGTCTCTCTAAAAAAAGGATATACAACCCCTGTTTCTGGTGGTCAAATGAATTTAAAAATTGGAAAAAGGGACAATAACAATCTGGAAATCAAATTTTAAATTTTAAAAATTCACGGAAAAATTCGTCATAACCGGAGAGTCAGTAGAAAATAAATTCGTTATAATGAGATTAATTTAAGCTGCGCCATGAGGATAACTGCCAGGACTTGGAAAAAATTCGTTGTAAGCAAAAATGGGTTATAACAAGATTCGTTGTAATGAGATTCTACTGTATCTTTGTGGTAAAAAAAAAGGGTTTTTATTAACTTCCTTTTTTTTGTCCTTGATCAAGAACAAGAAAATCTCAGAGGCCTCTGATTGGCCTGAAAAAGTTGCGTCGAAGATGTCTTTATGCCATTAAACTAAAAATTTGGGGAGAAGGGGGGAGGCATTGGCAGTTTTTTTTTCCACTTGTGTGGTTTTCCACCGGATTAATTTATTTAGGTTGATCTTTTTTGATGAAGAGGGGATGCGCAGCTAGTGCCCAACACTGTATGCTCACTTTCCTTTTGAAAAAGAAAAAAAATAATGTTCCTGTGAGTGTGTTTTCGAGTCACTTTTCTTGAGCATTTTACTCTGTTTAAATTGTTGATAATGGCCACAAAAAAAAAAATAAATAAAAAGTCGTGAGTGGTCGGCGTGTGGATGAACTTCGCCTCTGCATGACGATCGTTGGCATTATCGCGTCACGCGCGCGTGCTTCCACCGGAAGTCGCCATTTCCGCGATTTCCTCCCTTATGCGGCCTGTCTTCATTATTGCGAAACATCCGCAAAGGGAAAATCTATTCTATGAATGCTACTCGTCTGAGGACGGAAACTTTCAACATTCTCGCTATACAGTACAATAATTTGAACTCGATTTAAAATTTTCAACTTGCTTTATTTTTGAGAATTATGGTTAATAAAAATTGCTTTAAGTTGTTTGTAAAGCTTTCCGTAGACACGGAAGTATTTAAAAACAAATGACAATATATTATGGCCGGAATGTTTCCCATGAACGAATGAAAAGGATAATAAGAATTTCTGCCAGATTATTCTTTGTCTCTCATCATGACTCTTGAAAAAATTTTGAGTTGGTGTGAATATCTGAAATGTTTCACTTTTTTTTTTTAGCTTAACGTTAAAATTTCTTCCTAGGAGTCAGTCTATGTATTCGCTGTAAATTTTTGTTACATATTTAAGAGCAGTTCTTCGAAAGCAAATTTATTTTTACACGATTTGATATTTGTTATCTAGAGACTCGATCGCTACTAAATTTTAGTACAGTACCTGCAGTAGGACTTCAAAGTTTAGATTTCTTTTGGTGAAACGATGACTTTCTTGGAGCTTCAGCATCACTTCACAATTTTTATTTGTGCATGATACAGTCGAGATTCAACTCAATAATTTCAGCTACTTTTTGAGTAGCTTCTTTCTGCAGCAAATTTTTCAGGATACACCGATGTAATGAATCAGCAGCAAGACAGTTCATAAGAGAGAGTCGACGGAAATATTTTGTTTAGTCCGATCGCATTTAAAATTTGATATGTGGGTGTTTTCTAGTGAAACAATGACCTTTAAGAAAGCTTCATCATATGACTGGAAAAAAAATTCCAGGCAATGTCAGTGAATATTTGAAATGCTTCGCTTCGTGATTCAACTTGAGAATGTTTCGGCGGGGAAGAATTCTTTCAATTCTCGTTTATATTCTTCATTTTATTCCTTTTTTGTGTGCCTCGTATTTCAGGTGGACGAAAATAGAAGATCGGTCTTTTCTTCTTTCTCTGTTTGTATCTGAATGCGTGCGATGGTGGATCAGTGATTTATTGCCTGCCTCGCGGTTCGAACTGAAAGCTTCGGCGATAAAAAAAAAAAGTACAAAAAAAGGGACGAAAAAAACAGAGCCAAGAAGAAGGAGAAACTGAGCAACGCCATGTTGGTAGCGTCGTCATCGTCATCGACGTTGTCGAGGCCCCCGCTGGCACTGGTTTTGCTGCTGGCACTGCTGTCGACGACGTTGAGCGGGGCGACCAACGACGTGACGTTTGTCGACAACGGGTACGAGAACGTGGTCGTGTCCATCAGCGACAGGCTGGACAAGGCCCAGTGCCCGGTCATCGTCCGCAATTTATGGGTGAGTTGACAATCCCTCTTCTCTTCTGCCACCGACTTGTATATATATGAGACTTGTCGAGGTATGTCGACAGCCATATAGATATGTCGAGAGTCATGAAAAAAAATAATGATGAAAATAAAGTCGACGCCGACGCGATTTGGTATCGTGACGCTAATCTTCCCTTGCGTTTCCGCAAGCGCAACGGGAACGAAATCTTATCTCTTTCATCGCATTATTTTTATTTTTTTATTTTAGTCCCTTACTTTCTTCCTTCCTTCCTCTTCTTATTTGCCCCCCACTTGTTGTTTTAATTTGCCTGAGAGGAAAATTGTCCCCCCCCCCCTCCCAATTAAAAGGGGATTTCTTTCATGGTTGAGTTTATAATTTTTAAACTTCGCTTGCCGACGGGGGAAACCAGGGGTTTTTGCAATCGATGATGTTCGAGAATTTTGTTTAAAAATCCATCGAAAATTCTTTAATTGTTCTCGGTGAATTATAGAATTGTATTATGGAAAATTATTTCGTGTTATGTGTTTCCTGTTTAGTATTTATTGCAGAATGAGACGCTTTCGCGAAAATTGGCTCAACACCAGACATTTTAAGGACGCAGAGCGTTTCTTCTTGGAGACGCGCTTTTAATTTTTTAAATTTATTAAATTAAAAATCAGGTCTTACGCTTCAACTCGAAGGTGTTCGACGTGCCTGAAAATCTTGTGTACAAGTTGATTTTGTTGAAAAAAATCGTCGGGGATTCTGTGTTTGTTCTTGTTGACCTTCAGAATTATTTTTAGAAGATTATTTCGTGTGTGATTCTTTTATTTTTCTCTGTATTTATTGCAGTTTGAGTCATCATTTCAGGACAGTATTTTTTTCGTAAGACGATGAGCTTCCAGTTTTTTTTTTTAATTTTTAAATTTTAAATCAGGTCTTCGGTTTCAACTCAGAGGTATTCGGCGAGCCTTTGAATCCGGTATGAAAAAGGATTTTTTTTTGTCAAATCCCGTGGAATTCTGTGATTGTTATTAAACTGCAGAATTAGTTTACTTTTAAAGATTTCGTGCGGTTTTTTTTTTAAATTCATAGCAGTATGAGACGCTCACAGAAAAATTGGCTGAACACTATATAGACAATTTTAGTTCTAGATTTTTATTTTTGAAGACCGACGAAGTTTCTGTAATTTTAAAAATTGAAAATCAGGTCTTCAGTTGCGAATTACAGGTGTTTGATCATTGATGTGCCTGAAAATCTTTTACAAAAGTGGATTTTGTTTAAAAATCGTTGGAATGTCTGTTATTTTTCTTTTTGAACAAAAACATTAAATTTAGCAAGATTCATATTCTTGTAGTGATTTTTTTCTCACATTTATTGCAGCATGAGACGCCTTCATGAAAATTAGCTTAAACTGCGGCATTTTTTATTTTCTTTTGAAGACTCGCTTATATTTAGAACAAAATTTCAACTTTAAAATCAGTTATTCAGTTTCAACTCAATGGTGTTCGATGTGTCCTGTAAATGAACATTCCTGTATTTTTCTGAGAAAAGTATGTTTAAGATTTGAAGTGTCTAAAAAGGAAATGCGGAATACTGTTGAGGCAGGAAAAATGCTCACGTTTCCCTTATTTTGAAGAAAGCAAGAAATATCAATGCTGGTACAGTATATATATCTATATATTTTCTCTTGATTCCCTCGATATGTTTGTTGTTGAGATACGTTTCTTGAAATTTGTTGATCGCAGAAGAAACAACTGACGCGTGCCATGTTTTTTCCCTCTGCTCCTCGTTTCAAAAGCAATGTTTGTGGCTTAAAAGCGTCGTGACGTCGACGGAGGCTTTATATCCTAGTTTTTGATGTTCTGAACAGGTTTTTATGGGATTTCCCCTCGAATAAAATCTTTTTGATGATTATCGGAATTTTGATTTTGATAAATTGTCACGTGCCGGCAACACTGCATGTTTTTTTTTGTATTTCTTCGTGGGAGGTTTCCGCCGGTTGCACTTGAAGTGGTATTTTTGAAAGGAATTTTCATGTCCGAACTCAGAGCTGTCTATTGATTGATTTTTCTTGTTCTCTGATTTTTTCTTCGATTTTTTGTGTAATTGTTCTGTAGATTTTGTTTTTCGGGATCTTCGCTGTTTCAACTGATTTGAAATAAATTTTTTACGCATGGTTCTAAATTTTTGAAGATCTGTAAAACAATTAGAAGCTGAAAAAGACGAATAATTTGATAACATTCCTGAATGCAGAGTTGAATTATTTCAATTATCGCAATCCAAAGATTAAAATCGGAATGGGATCAAATCCTGTTGCTGATGTTTATTGATACTTTTCAAGAGTGAAAGAACATTGTGCTTTTCTAAATTCGCTTTTGTTCGAATATTAACTGTTGTTTTTTTACTTACATTGCTCGTGAAAATTTACGTCAGATCGCAGGAAAAATGTTGAAACAGCACATGATACAGTATTTGCAGAATTTTCAAACTGTTCCGGTGAATGATGGCGTTTTCGTCGAAGTGAATATTATATGTAGAAAAATAATCCACGAAACCAACATAAATAATTATTTCCGGTATTTTTTCTAAATTTTAGCTACGACATTATGAACATTTTGAGATTATTCGTCCGTGTTTCGGTTTCTGAACAATTACGGAGTTCGAAACAAATTTCGTTATGATGACGGAGAATTTTTTCTAGATTTTCCCGCGGAGTGATTAAAATCTCGAAATAATTGACATTACGGTCGTTTTCCAGATAAATGTTAATTTTCGCAAGAAATGTACGCGCCTATTTTTATTTCGTGACGAAAAAATCTGTTTGACCCTCCGCTAAATACCGTTTTACTGTATCCCAAGAAGCCGTCTTCGAATTAAAGACAGCGTTTTCGTCGACATGAGAACACTTTGAAAGCGTCGTGACGTCGTTGGTCGTGACGTTTGACCGTCGTCGCTGTTCATGCGTCGCTGGTCCAGTGGCGCGTCATCGCTATGACGTCGACATTTCGTGTGAGAAGGCACTTGGTTCCATTTCTTTTTTTTATCGTTTCCATTGGAAGAACAAATCGCGAAGCTCTTGTTTTTTTATTCTCCCACCACTGAAGCATATTTTTTTTATTCACCTGCGACGATTATTATTTTTTATTTAATTCAATTTTTCTCGGTGCCGATGTCGAGCGAGGGGTTTTTGTTAAAACGTCATATCGTGTCCCGGTGTCGATGTCCGTGACGCGTGATTGAGTCCGCCCCTGTCGTCGCATTGCTTGTGTCTCTTGGACCGTGGGGAGATTGCGGGGAAAACAAAAATTTTGACAGTCGTTTTTTTTCTTGATTTTATTGCATTTAATTTCCTCGAAAAGAAGAAAGTATTCAAGCCTATAGAGACTTTAGAATTTTCTTATGGTGTAGAACAAAACAATGCGGTTTTCTTTCATGGTTGCGAAAGCGTAGGAATTTAGGTACATGTGATTGCGAGACTTGCGAAATCGTGCTGGGGTATTGAACATGCAAAAATTTTGAAAATTTCTGACGGTTTATCGATGTGCAGAACTTTCGTGTCAATTTGTTTTAGGTATTTTTATGCATGGGGGAACATTTTGAAATCATCTGGAAAATTATTATATTTCTTCAGATTGGCTTAGTGAGTGAAACATCTGCTTTATAAGCGTCAAAATTTTCTTCTGTGCCAAATTTTGCAGTAGTGTACCAATAATCTCCCTTCGTTCAATGTCATATTTTTTTACGCAAATTTGTTGCATTAGAATTTTGTAATTCCCCAAAGTATTCAAACTACCGTGGGTTTAGAAACGCCCGAATCATCGTTTGTTCTAAAAAAAAAAAAATTACTGTTGTTTTAAAGATTTTTTCTTCATTATCAGATGTAATTTTTTTCGGAGATGAGAATGTTTTAATTTTAATTTTTGAAGTGGTAAAAACATGTTCTTCGTCGTTTTTAAAAATCTTCCTGGAATTTGACGCATTCAACGTTTTTAAAAAATAGAGCATGATACCAATATTTTGACCATTTTCATCGTGTTAAACCGTATTGAATATATTAACCATATTATCCAGCAACTAGGTGATTAACCTTGTTTTTTTTTCTTCGTCAAAAAGCACGTGGCATGACGTTCATCAGAAGCGAGGAAAATTCCACGACAAATCCCGTTAATTATGCTCAGGAATTAAGGTTGGGTTCCATGAAAACCTCGCCTCGCACGGAGCGGCAAAATTGACATAAAATAATCCGGTTTACCTCAATATTCGTGTCGTAATTTGTATAAGGTGGAACGGGTTTCTGAATACTAAATTTAGCGGGAGTCCTGGTGCGAATTTTGCCGTTATTTTCCCGGAAAATGGCACCTGGGACGATTTAACCCAAATTCGCCTCGGAATGACTTGAGCCATCTGCTCCCTGTTTTTTTTTTCATTTGAAAAATAAATAAATCACTGCTCATAAAGCTGAGCTCCAGAATTGAATAATGACGTAAATTTTTGGAAATCGCTTCTTCTGGCAGAATTATTTACTGAAGTGCCGTATTTGAAGTCATCATAAAGTACCAGACACGCCCTGGTTTTTTTTTTTATTCCTCAAAGTTCAATACAGGTGGACTATTTCTACCTCGTTTACAACGATTTTCTCTGTATAACGGATTTATGTTTTGTCCCTTGAGGTTCTCTCCTCATATTTTGGGGGACGACGAATTTTTTCCTGACCCCTTGGATTTCGTTGTAGAGTCCACCTGTGGAAAATTTGCTTCAGATTATTGATATGCTTTACATTTTTTCAGGGAATTACGTCGAAAACTTCACTTGTATTCGAAATTCAAATTCGAAATACTGTGGAATAAGTGGGTGGTTCAAATTTCAAGGCGCGAGAAGAAATTTTGAGAAAATATTTCCGTCGTTTTTAAAGACTTTTAAATTTCCAGAATTTCCAGCGAGAAAGCAGCTGAAATTTTTTAGAGAAAATTCCTAACCATAGTTGACACATTTTCTGACGAACAGGAAACTTTTAGGAAAAATTTCTAGCGGGAAAAATGAACTTCTCTTCGCGTTAAAAATAAAAATCGTAGTTTTATAGTTTCTGCTCCTTTTAAACGGGAGGACACAGCAGTCTTTTTTTTTTTATAAGTCGAAGCTGGGTGAGAATTTCTTCGCATGATTAAAAAAAAAAACGAGAGGGGGGAAAAATGTGGCCCCCATCGTTTAGATATTGCGGATGAATAATAGCCGAGTTTAGCCTTCTTTCATCTCGGCTGCGCGGGGGTCCCAAAAGAACGAGATTTCCTTTCGGGTATTTACCCAAGCTGGGTTCAGTATTTTTATTTTCTTTTCAAGTGTTTTTCATATTTTTTTTTTCGTAAGAGATCAGGAGGCGTAAACCTGAAGAATAGGGGCCAGGATCTCGCGGGTAGCGCTTGGTGAGACGGGCGATTTGCCACCTGCTGACGCGTTGATTGTGCGCGAGTCTCGGTCGCAATTAACGCCCCGCATCAAGCAGCTCGCAGCTGCCCGCGGGCCAGGGATAATTACGAATCGACGTCATCCACATCTGGCTACACGACGTCCGTGTTGTCGTGATTTTTCCTGTGCCTTTCGTGTGCTTCTGTGTCTGTGATTTTTTTTTTTTTTTGGTTATTTGTCTCACATGCGCTTTTTCTTGATTATTTTTATTTATTTTTTTTTGGGTCTGTCAAGTGCTCATGAAAGAGATTATGTTGAAAAATGGCGAGAGAAAAATTGAAAACCCGTGGACGAGACGTGGTGTGATTTTTTTTTTCTGTGCTCGTTGACTGGTCGTCTAGTGTTTTCTACTGAGATTTTTGGAAGGAAGATTTTTTATTAATATGATTGTCCCTCTTTCGATTTGATGATATTGTGGCAATTATGCTAAGGTGCGTTAGAAGGTTGATGGCGTTGTCGATGCAAATCTTCCATTTCGAGGAGAGAATTATACTAAAACGATGGAAATGTTGAAATGTGTAGCCAGAGTTTATATTTTGTCGAGAGGTAATGTTACGGAAAAATGGCGAGAGATTATTGAAAAATTTAAGAATTTCGCCAGTCTTTTTTCCTAGTTGAAGTAAACATTATTATTGTAATCACAATCTTCCTATTTTTTTGTAATTGTCTATAAAGCAGAAGAAATGCAATTCAAAAAATGATTTTCGATCATTTCCCTCAAAATGTTCGTCGTTGCATTCGTGAATGCAACGAAAACATTTTCGGAACTTTGAAATGCAAGTTGTGCCACTTCTTTTTGTGTAAGTTTCCTGTTGCCGAGCTTTTTTTTTCTTGTGACCTTTTAATTTCGATTATTGTTATCACCCAAGAAATTGAAAAAAAATGTGGTCCAGGTTGTGAAACTGATGAATAATGTACCCTTGGAATCTGTAGAAAATTACTCTTCGTGCAGAAAAGTTAAAAAGCGGCCCAAAATTGATGTCGTCTACTATTCTTCTAAAAATGTTGCGACATAGAAGCCAAAGTGAAAATGTTTGGTTGGGTTTGAAGAAATTATTTTTCCTCTGTTGTTCCTGAGAAGGATCGACCCTGAGGTTTTTTCAAAAATTCCGAAGTCAAATACCGGGGAACGTATCTTCCAAAAAACAAAAAAAATATTCTTGCTTTTTTTGCAAAAAATTAGTTGAATGGCGAGGAGTGTTTCAAAAGAAGTACTGTTGGAATCTCACAGAAGCGTAGTTCGGTGATATTTTTATGAAGTACTTGATTTTCCGCAGAAACATTTCAGTACCGCAATGCTCTGAATAAAATTCCTTTGTAGTCCAACCAGTGAAAATATTCTCTGGCTTTCATACCCGGTTTTTTTTTTGTGTTGAAAACTGTGATTCCTTGCGAATATATTCCGATTTTTTTTTTACAACTAACGCAGAAAGAAGAAACAGCGTTTGAGAGGAGACCAGAAAAATTTCCTCCGCGACTTCCGGTGCTCATATGTCTTAAAAATAAAGTATATGTACGGTATATTTAAAAAAAAATACCGAAGAACAATAAATATTTATAGATATATTCTATATATACATACGCGTTAGTTGCGCGTATGAGCAAACACAACTGCGTTGTTCCTTTTGGCTGATTTGATTAGGTCGTTTGTAACGGGAGGAAAAAGTTTTCCGCAGAGGCTTCCGACACGTATTTTCTACGTGATCAGGAATAAGAACTGGATATGGCAATATCATATGACACACACACACACGAGAAGAAAAAAAAAAGACAGCGAAAAAAAAGCGATTGTCTGGTGGAAATATCGACCTGAGCGAGGGCACCTTCCAAAATATTCTTGGTGATTTCCTGGGATCTGAGGGCGATACGGTACCCAGGTTGCAATGGGTTATTTGTGCGAATTTTTTGTTTTTGTTTTGAAGGTCCGAAAAAGAGCGAATTATTATTATTATTTTTGAATGAGAAAGTCTCGCGAAGGAAACTTCGTTCGCTGTGACAATAATCCCGCGAGTAAATTTGTCAACTGCTCAATTTCTATTTTATATCTCGAAATCGTACATATTTTATTTAAATCATACACATGTGGGCCTTGCGAAGCATTTTCGTGGATTTCCTGGGATCAAAATGCAATTTGGTACCCAGGTTCCAGTGGGTTATCTTTGCGAATTTACTGGGTTTGAAGAGTCTAGATGCCGATAAGGAGCGAATTATTATTAATTTTTGATTCACAAAATATCCTGAAGTAAACTGTATCACTCTGACAATCCGCAAATAAATATTTCAACTGTTCAAATTTTATTTCATTTCTCAAAATCGTACATATTTAATCAAATACGGTAAATTTGTGCCTTGAAAAGTATTTTCTGTGATCTCATGTCAATGTGGTTTGAGTGGGTTATCTTCCGAAATTTGTTTTGGGGTTTGGCGATTTCAGATGCCGGAAAAGAGCGAATTTTTTTTTTTCGAATGATAAAATCTCTTTCAGGAAACTTCATCGTTGTGACAATCCGCAAATGAATATTTCAGCTGTTCAGCTCGTATTTTATTTCTCAAAATCATGCATTTCTCACTAA
This sequence comes from Notodromas monacha, assembly GCA_905338405.1. Lineage (NCBI taxonomy): Eukaryota > Metazoa > Arthropoda > Ostracoda > Podocopida > Cyprididae > Notodromas > Notodromas monacha. The sequence continues at coordinate 18,957 of CAJPEX010002844.1, forward strand.
ATATGGCACACGTGGGACGTGCGAAGTATTTTCGGGGATTTCCTGGGATCCGAAGACGGGTTTCAGGAATTACCCGCGAGAAAGACCCGATTTTGTATGGAAAAGTATCCCGAACAGTTGGAATAACTCAATGTTAAATTTTAAATCGCTGCTCATTCAATCACCTTTACAAAAAAAAGTCTCTGGTTTTATGAGTCTCATTAATCTTTGACAAAACTCAAGTTATTTACTGTAGTTATAAAAATGCTGAAAAAATCGCTATCGAAAGTGGGTTTAGTTTTTTAATAATTGATATATATATATATATATATTTGTAAGTGTTCTGTGTGAAGTTTCTTAGTGCCCATTTCTATTTGTTCTGCGAATGAGAGGAGGCAGGCGACAGCAGGTATTACCGCTATAGAAACTTTTTTGCCTTCGGGCAGCTTTTCTTCTTTTATTTCTACACCGAATGTATTACTTTCTTGTGCGTATCACTTTCTCGGAAAAAATAGTAATTGCATGGCATCGTTTTACAGAGCGAATAAGGCTGTCAGAAGACCGTCTTGATATTTTCTCGCGATATTCGGAAAAAGACGCAATTTTGTGACTATTTGGAGAGTTTGTAGGAATTCCTAGGACCGGAATATAATGAATGACCTTTATCGCAGATTTCGAAATAATTGCTCAAGTATTATCCCTAGCGAATTTTGACAATCATAGTTTTATTGGTTTGAGTAATATTCCGTATGAAGAGGATGATCTTCATTCGCGAGAAAAAATTTGACGAATGCCAAGTGAAGGATGCTCAAATGTTTAGGAAATCTTTATGGTTTATCCTTTATTTTATTTCCCCCTCTTTTTCTTTGTTTGATTTTGTCAATTATTCCATTGATTGGATGACAGATAAAAGTAATCTGCTCTGAATACTCTGATCCATCATAGAGAGTAATTCATCTGAAGAAATACGCGAGAAATTAATTTCGTAAATGGCACGGGTTTTTACAGAATGTTCTTCATTTGGTGCGATCTTTGAAGATAATTTTCCGCGAGGGAAATTATGATTTTGGAGGAATTCCAAGTATGGCCCCGCGCGAGTACTTAGCATTACAGTACTGTACAGTACTTCGGAAACGGCTGATGGAAACCTTTATAATACGCGTCCATGTTTTCAATGAGATGTTAAGAGGCACTCATTTACTATCTTGAGGATTATGAAGTCGAATTGAGGACCATAAAATCTTCAACTGCTTGATATTTTTTTTAAACTCGAACTTATTTTGGATGTACAGTACTGTACTTCAATTCCTCGCTGTAATTTAACTTACATCGTTCGAAATAACTTTTTTGTAATCTCCAATAAGTTTGATTTTGGCTTTGAGGAAATAATTTGTTCATTTACTGTAACTATTTATAAAAGACATTGAGTTTGAAGAATTCGATTATTGTTCAAGGCATAGAAGGTTTAAATTAGGGACTGCGCTAATATTGTTCAGTACTTGGGGAACTGCTTCTTAAAATAATCTTAATAAAATCCAAAAAAAAGTTTGCTGCTTGATAATGCCATTTTTTGGGATTCTTTCTTTTTTTCTTTCATTATTTGATTCATGTTGATCATTTTACAAGCAACGTCTACTTAATTATTTTATCTTATTAAATAATAATTGCCTAATAATCATACTATTATGATAATGATAATACAGTACTTTGTAATAATAATACTGTATTTTATTTATTTAATCTTTTACGTTTTCAAGTTTTAGTCGTAAACAAAGCAAATCTTTGATGCCTCAACAAATGCGCGTTCGCACGGTTAAAATGGCGCGTCTAGATTGAATTTTGCAATTGAAAGCCTGATGAGGCCATGATTTAATGAGAAGTACTTCAGCCTCGGGGCAAGATTTGTTGTGTCGTGAATTTGGCAAGCAAGCAAAAACACGGCTGTTGTGCTTCACTAAAAAATGAAGATTAATCCAGGTGGGTGTTGTTTGAATAAATTCAAGCCGTCTTCTTTCAAGTCGATGGAAATGCGTTCTGCTCGTTCATATGATCCGTGACCGTGTTTTTCATCTTATTTCATACTACGTGTGCATTAAAGTAAATGACTCTCACGTGGCGGTTTTTTTTTTCGAGGAAAAATGAATGAAAATGCAGGATAATCCAAAAGAAAATATATGAACGGATTCCGCACGTGACGCATGTTTTAGATTGTAATTATAATTTATCGCGCAATTTTCCTGTCTGGGAAATTTTTTCTTTGGTCTAGAATTCTCAGTGAAAGCTTGGTTTGAAAGTGTTGCAGTCAATTGATGTCTTGAAGATTATAAATCATTCATTTCCGGTTTTAAGAACCTTTGTCTGATTTTACGGGGATGGGGAACTTTTTGTTTCAGTTCTAGAAATATTCTGTCGGAATGTTTTTCAAAGTGGGATATTTTTTTCGCGAGATAAACTTTGTCCGGTTTGTTTTAAATTTTCGGTTTGCTTTTCGTGGCGACGAAAATTGAGGGTGAATCGTGACCGCTGGTGTTTGTTTGTTTCTCGTCTTCTGTGACGACGTTAATTAAATGTAATTTCCATGTCACGCGCCGAAGATCGTCATGTTCTCTGAGTTCAAGAACGGGAAGGAAAATTAGCTGCGGGATTCCGTGGAACATTAAAACGGAATTGCAAATTAGTAGTTATTTTGCTTTGTTTGGCTGGGCACTTGTGTAATTATCTTCCTTTATCTTTTGTCACATTTCAACGAAATTCCCTGCTCCAGTTGTGGGGCTGTTTTTTTAAAGTCCAGTGGCATTAGAAATGGTTTATTTTCGGCTTGAGAAATTCCAGTCGACAGGGAAAAAATTACAAATTTCCGAGATTATCATGAAAATTTATTTTACAGGGTAAACCATATAAAAAACACGAGCACATTTCAAACTGTGATACTTCCCAAAGGATTGGCACTGACGTCTTAAGAATAAATGGAATTCTTTTTCATCCATTGATACTTTTAAATCATTTCATCGTGACAGATATGAACGAACAGTATTTTAGAAATTCGTGATGCTTAACGTTCTTGACAAACCTTGAATGATGAAAAATATTTTCGACGTCTCCGTAATTTTTTTATTTCTCCGAAATGAAAGTTATAAACAAATCTCAATGCCTTCAAAATTCATCGTCAGGAATATTTACTGAAATGTTTTTTTGCGCGTGAAATTAGTCCAAAATTCATATAATTTAATATCACTCGGAGAAGTAATTGAATGAACTTGAAGTTGACCTTCGTTTTTTCATTGCGGTATAGCTTAAATCATGGGGGAAATATGAGCGTTCTAAAATCAATTTTCACTGTATTCAGAATAATAATAAAAATAATAATACTGTACTGCTGAAGCAGCGGTAATAAAAAGTTTTTGACAGCCGAATCGCACTTCTGCTGGATATTTCCCATTTGAAGCATTAGCAGCAAACCGCGAATTATTCATGAAGTCGGTTGATTCGGGAATAAAAGTCGATTCGCCATGCACTTCACCTGGTTTCAAATATTCCTTCACTCAGGCTTTAAAAATATAACATGGCTTTGGTTTATCAAAGCATTCATAAATTTACAACCCAGGTTGATGGCTTACTTTTCTTGCGTAAATTTATTGCAGTCCCAGCACCGAAAGAAAAAGAAAAAAACTTTCGAGAGATTCAGCCGGTGAATTTCTGCTGAAGCATAAAATGCTTTCTGAATATTTTTTTTTTGTGCGTGAATCGAATTCGAAACTGCGCTTCTTTTTTCGAAATTCGAATGGCATGATTTTGTGTATTTTTTCGGGGGAAATGCGTCGATTTTCGTGACGGGGAAGTGGAATTCTATCCAGTCCAGGCCCGCGGAATTTTATAAGGTTCTGACTGGCTGATTTATGATCGACTCATCCCTGTTCCGCCTCGTGTCGATATTCAGTTCGATGCCAGTGACGTTTTATTAAAAACCTCGACGTAGTCACAGAAGCACGATATATAAATTTTTCTCGATTTTCTTTTCCTCCTCTGAAATATATATTTTTTTCTTTGTTTAAAAAGCAAGTTTCATCATCGGCCGTGAAAATATGTCGTCGGCAGGCATGAACTTGGGAGGATGTTCTTTTTATCCGAATTCCTGCGCTTCGAATGACTGCAGCTATTTCATAAATTTTGTTTATTTTTGAATAAAAATGCATGTACAAGTCGTCATTTCCTGGAACAGGCGACTGAAGTTCAGGGTTCTTCGATCGACGAATTTAAAAGCGCTGTGTTTTTTTTAAGGCCTGGAAGAGCGTCTAAATTATTGGAAGCATTTGGTCTTCGAAACTCTTGAAAGATTGACTAATTTTTTTCTTGGGGGTTAATCATTTGAATGAAATGGTTTTTTTTAAGGGGGGTCTTCATGATTGGTTTATTAAGCTGCTGTATTTTTGGGGGTCTTTTTTTTTTGAAGCACTCCAAGGTTGAAGGATTTTTTCCCCTGACTTCTCGACGCGTGTCAAGAAAAATACGGATGGAGTGGAATAAATTGAGACGAAGTGCCAAATGTTTTATTTTTTTATTTTTCGCTTCGGTCCTCATCATTTCTATTGTCTCCCCTATTCCGAGAAAAAGGGGCGTGAGAAAATCTTCTTTCTGTGTCACAGCTTCTCTTCCATTGTGCTCTTCTGGAGGCATTTTTATCGCTAACCCTGGTTTTTTTTTTCTGGTTGCTATGTCGATTTCGATGTGATTGACGGCGGATCGAAGCTGTGGGTCTTTTTTATTTTATTTTTTTGACAAAGGAATGAATGACGGCTTTTAGTAGACGTCGTCGTCGTCGATGTCGAAATGCCCCAGGGGGTCTTCATATTTTTTTGCTGCTCCGGAACCTTTCTTTCTGTATGTCTTGCCCTCGGGTGGATCATTGTGTTTGAGCTAGGTTTGGAAAAATCTGTTCTTTTTTCGTTCTCGTGTGTGTGGGTGTGTGTGTGAGCAGTCGTTGGCGAATGCCGATGAAGTGCATAGGAATTTATTTTCGGGAAGCTTCGAGCGAGAGATTAAATTCTCTGGTCGACTTTTCGCTTGACAGCCGCTGCGAGAAGTGTGTCGTGGCGAATGTGCCATGGGAAAATTGTCTTTCCAGTTGGATGTGTCCAGTATAAAACGGTCTATTAAATTTGCGAGTCTTCGGAAAGAGGACTGTAGTTTACTGGGATTTTCGTGTTTTAATTTTTTTTTTTTTTGGCGAAGGAATCAAGTGGTGCTTGTGTAGGAATATCCGTGGAAATGGGGGTGCGAAGATGTTGACAGTCGCTTTCAATTGCGAAATGCTTTCAGGTAATCGACTGAGCGCTTTTTTTTTTTTTTTACCAAAGATTTTAAAAATTTCACAATTGTGTGTTCTTGTAATCCGGAGAATGTTTAACGTGAAGAAATTGATTGATTTTTGGCTGTAAAGTATTTTCATTTCGTGGAGCTGAAGAAAGTTGGCTGCGTATTTTGAGTTGTCGAATTTAAAAATGGGAACAAATTGAAGCTCGATTCAATTTTTGAATTGGTCATGATTTTAAGGGTATCCATATTTGCATCAATACGACTAATTCTTTTAAAATACATGTACTGTACTGAGAAATTTTTTCGCGATTTCTTTGGAAGTTTGGAGAATTTTTATGGGGGTTTTCTTAATGCTGCTTGATTATACTGATCGAGCGATTCGCAAATGTTGACTTTAAAAAAAGTTGTGCCTTATTTATGAGCTCCTTCGAGGCTTTCTTGCTTCTTCTTGTAGAATTTTCGAAAATGGAGGCGAAAAATGGACCATATTAGTGGCAAGAAAAATATTAGCTTTCTGTTTCAATTCAACGCACTCTTGACAAAACGGGAATTTGTTCATCTCTGATTTTTTTTCTGCTTCCATTGATTATTCTCAAATTAAATTGGATTTTTTCGTTTATTATTTCTGCAAATTTTTGAATAGGCTATCTAATTGTTGAATGCAATTTGTATCATTCGAAAGTCTTCTAGAGCCGCAAATCCGAATTTACTTTGAGCTGAAAAAAAGCCTGAATTTGTTTATGAAGTTTTTAAAAACGCCTTCAGGAATTTTCAATCGCAAGGTTTCACGACCGAAGTGTTTATTCCCCGTCGAGATTGCTTACTTTGAAACTGTTTTATGGTTTTATTTTTCGTTCTTAGTCCTTTTTTTCCCTCTCGGAAGCTCAAATTGAATTTGATTTCTTTTATTATTTCTACAAATTTTTGAATAGGCTATCTGATTGTTGAATGCAATGTGTATCATTCGAAAGTCTTCTAGAACCGCAAATCCGAATTTCCCTCGAGCTGGAATAAAGCCTAAATTTGTTTATAAAGTTTTTAAAAACGCCTTCAGGAATTTTCAATCGCAAGGTTTCACGACCGAAGTGTTTATTCCCCGTCGAGATTGCTTACTTTGAAACTGTTTTATGTTTTTATTTTTCGTTCTTAGTATTTTTTTTTTCTCGGAAGCGGAACTTTTCGCGAAACCCGGGTATTTTTCGCGAGGAAATCCGCGATAGGATTTTCTCTTAGTTGGGATTTTCTCTTTTGGAACCCAAGAAGATTGGGGAGTCACGAAGCTGTGGGTAATCCGAACCCCCCCACCGCGGAAAATCATTTCCTGTGACATCTTCCGACAAGTTGCCGATTGCCGAGTCCTGATTGAAATCTGTGTCGAAACTTTCATCCATAGCCGTGTCCCCAGAATCGAACTGTCGGCACGTGGTAGTACTCGCTTTTCGAAATGTTAAATTCATCTTCTTTATATGTGTGTGTGTGTATTTTGTTTGCTAAATCGGAAAGTTGGGAGGAAATCCACGTGTCGGTGAAGCTTTTTGATTTATATCGAGATCTATAGCGACTCGACTGCGTGGAATTGAACCGCGAGGGCCTAAGACTGTTGGAAATGCGATGACGGAGAATTGAAGAAAATTTTTTATATCTTTCCCAGTTTAGGTTCTGTATCTTATTGTGTTCGATATTTACCTCTTTCCAAGACTGTGAAAAATGAAATCAGACAAAACGTCGAATTAAAAAAAACTTAAGACGAGGGATGCAATGCCCTTTTATTCTTCACAGGTGTTGGGGACTCGCTGCACACCCCAAATAAAAATCAATTATAAATATCTAATCGGGTGGAAAACCACCCGCGCGTAAAAAACGGATGAAATCCGTCAACGGCTTTCCCCTCCCCCAAGAAAAAATTAAACTTTCTTGGCGCCAAGACGTCTTTGATTACCGTTTTATCGGCCAATCCCAGGCCTTCAAGATTCTCTGCCCTTGATCAACCCCCCTTGATCAAGGACCAGAGAAGAAATTAATAAATACTGTACCCCCGTTTTATCAAAAGACAGTACAGTTCAAATCTTGTTGCCGTTGCAGTGCGTTCAGAGGTCTTTGAGAGGTTTTTCAAATCAAATATCTTTGTCTAATTCCTAAACTTGTGTTGTTTGTGTTCTATTTCCAATTATTTATCTTGGGACTTTCGAAATATACTTCAAATCTAACTAGGGATTCCACCGTGAATTCCTGGCCCCTGTCCCAGGCTGATTCTGTGTTTCTTTGAAATCTTCTATTTTTTACAACTTTCTTTTTCAGCACCTTCTTGTTGTGTCGAATTCAGTCACCAAAAACAGGTACAGAAAAGTCGAAGAAAATTGTTGGAAAAACTTCCAGAGAAGCCCGAAATATTACTCTGAATATTTGCGAATCGTTGAGACACGCGTAATTTGGAAGAAAGTCTTCAACTTATTTAGGGAAGCATGTGATGAACAATTTCTCAACGTATATGTATTTTTCAACTTAATCTCAATCAAGTCGAGACATTTCGCCCTTTTTCGCTTTATCTGCTAATATCTGAAGTAAATCGATCGCAAACGAGTTTTTTTTTTTTTTTGCAATCGGAATATCTTTAAAAGGGATGATAATGAGCTTCATTCGGAAAATTGAGGCACACTCGCTGTTCTAGAAACGCCACAGTTTTTTTCTCGTTAGTTAGCATAAGAATAAATTCATTGAAAAGTGAGTTTGAAATTTGTTTGTGTGTGAAATATTTAAAACCTATTTTAAATGAAATTTGAATTAAGTCATGTTCAAATCGGTTCAAGAGATACCACCCTTTATTTGTTGAATACAATTTTGGCAATTTGAATATCGTATTTTTTGTCGGGAAAATCTCTAGAAAATTATTTAAATGAGCCGATCACGGTTTGGTAGGTTCAGTTTCTTTCTCGCTCTTTTTCTATCGTATGGGATTGATTGAAAAATTAAATTCTCAATTTTTAAATTTAAAAAACAACAAAAAAATGAGCAGTTTGTTTCGTAGGATTCTTGAGATGCATTGACTTCTACTCGCTGGTTTTTCGGTCAAGCGGGGTTCATAATTCCCAGCACTAGGATGATTTAGAGTTCGTCGAACCAGGGTTTCCTGTGGTGTGCCTGGGATTCGAAACCCCGGCTTATGGATTTTTTTTTCTCTCTGCAAGTCTTTCACAAACTTCATGCCGTTGTGTGAATATTGAACGAGTTGGGATCGGTAATCTGGCGACCACGTAAGGCTTCTTAGTGCATACCGGGGATGTTTCACAGGGATCAGCCGATACTCGTGACGATACGGGCGTCAGGATTCAAACCCTCGCGAATTATTTCATTTATTTCTGTATTTTTTTTTCTTCATCTAGAGAATGCGATAGTCTTGTTTTTTGTTGTTGTCGTTATCTTGTACAGGGCATTTTTTCTCCAAACCCTCAGGAATACCCGAGGCCAGGTGTGAAAAACCTCTTTGCTCATCGGTGTTGATTGAAATTTGCGTGGGGTTGCCTCAAGTTTTCCCGACCTCTTCTGCATTTTAGTTTATGTTGAAAAACTTATTTTTATCTTACTTCCTATTATCAAAGCGGGATCTTCCTGACCTCTCACGCGGGTATTTGAAATTTCCATCAAGGACTTACTTATTTCTTCATGGCTTTCTTGAGTTCATAGAATTTTGGAAATTAAATCAGGAAGCGGCGGAAGCCGACCGTTTTCCCCAATTTGAAAGTTAACTTCAAGCAATTTCAGATATTTCGGCTGCGTTTGATTCTTTTGATGCAAAAAAAGGTTCTGGAAAAGGATTTTCTATATTTTGCTATGGCTGGAAAAAATCCATTGAATAAGTGCGCTGCCAAGAAAAAAGCAGTCTGAAATGTAAAAAATATCCGAATTATTTTCTAGACTGAGAACCCCGATTTTTTTTTCAGCCGGATGTGATTCTTGAAATCCTAAAGAAATAAAACCTGGTATTCCAAGTCATCTACATTTTGCCTCAAAAGGTTTAAGGTTTCTGTGTCAGAATGGAATGATGAAGCCTGGGTTCTCTTTGGATTTTTCAGACGCCAGAAAAAATTTGAAGCCACATATCCCAAAAAAAAAAAAACCATAGGAATTTTATTCGAATTTTTGATTCAATGTCGATTAAGAAAGCACATTTATATTTCTAGCCCTTCTTGTTGAAGAAAATTTATTAAATATATTTCTTCATTTATTTTATCCAGTTTTTGTTGATAATCAGATAAATGTGTGGATTAAATTCATGCATCAACTTTCAATTGAATCTAATCAAGGGATTCAAAATATAGCGAGACTTTAACTATTATCTTTAATTAAAATTATTGCTTGAATTTTGATTAATACAATCATGGTTCAGTTTTTAAAAAAAGTAACGGAATCAGAAGCAAGCACGTACTTCATCTGCTAATCTTGTAAGCCATCGAAGTATATTCAGCGCAAATTTTGGCGAAAAAATCGCGGACTATCTGGGAAATACCCCTCGTTTCTAATTCTGAAGCAATTTTAGCTGTCTTTTGGAATTCGTGGATGATTCTCCGTCAACAATTTTTAATAATTCTCTAAAGCAAAAATCCATCGACCAAAAACTTGTGCACTTGGAAAATCCGCGAAAATTTTTCCAACTTCCGCTTTATGTTTCAGCAGACTGCGAATTGCGACGCAATAATTCGATTGTCGTTCGGCGAAAAAATATGCCCTTCGAACAATGAGATTCTTTTATTGAGGGCACACAGAAAAAAAATGAAATGTTGGATAAGTTTCCACACGGACGAACATTTGTGCGACAGGACAAGAATTTCATTCGCTCCCCCCCATCTCAGTCCATGGATGACTCCAGCCATCCGGAGTCCATCAGAAAAGCGTTGACGAAATTCCATTACGTCCCATGCTTTTCTCCTCTGTTCGTGCAATAAAAAAAAACCACGAATTGGAAGAGAATACGAATCCTAGAGCACCTGTGATTGTTGGCGGGATTTAGGCGTGAAGCAGGTTATGTACCAGCAAAATGGGCACACAGCCGAGAGGCAGGCAGATTTTTGAGACCCGGGGAATATATGAAAAAAAAAGATTAAGGAAAAATACTTTGGGATGAAGTGAACAGAAATCTCGCGTGTCATCTCCTGGCACGTTTCAGTGGATTTCCGTGAAACCCCGAGCATTGTGTGCGACTTTTCGTGTTTGCCCGCCTGAGTAGTTTTTTTTTTTTCTTTCAATTTCTGATGCCTTTTCGTCCGTCTCGCAGCCTTTTTGCTTTCTGGGTCAGCGATGGATTTTCGTGACTGCGGAAATCTGTCCTCGTGCTCAGCCAACGGGAATGCCACAAAAATTAAGCCTAAATCCGTGGAATTTTATTAATTTTTTTTGGCAGACACAAAGGAAAGTCGGAGAAACGCGTCAAACGGCTGGCTTTCATGATCGAATTATGCTCGGACAAACATCACCTGTGAAATAATTGGTTTAGTTTTTGAGAGTTTCGAATGCCATCTGGGACGGGATGAATTCCAACTGAATTGCAGAAAATTTTTAAATATATTGGGAAACATTTTCAGCATGAGAGTACGTATATTGAGAATATTTCTGAAAGACCGACACGCACTCGAAATTTTCGGTGAAGACTTTTATTGAATTTTCTGCTTTGCTGGAGCCTAACTCGTTTTTTGGGTCAATCAATAAAGAGGATGCTTCAAAATTGAATCTTTGCCGCAGGAAATAGTTCAAGAATCTCGCGATCGAGGTTTGATGGAATTCAATGACCAGAGTCTATTTTGTTTTCCTCTGTGTAATCCGTCATTATTGGAAGGTTTTTTCAAATGCCGGAAATTAGTGCTTTCAGTTCAGAAAGGAAAAAGGGAGAAAAAAATCTGGCCATTTCCACGTCGATCAAAGTTCGATTATCGAATGCGGCCTGAATCGCAGAACAAGGGACTCCAGGGGTGGGTTAGAGAGAAATCGTATCAATGCCCAATTTCCCTGCCTTTGCCACCCCCCTGGGCGGGGGTGCAGCACCACTGTCGATCGCACCTCGACAGCTTGTCTGTCGACGGGGGAGCAACGAAAAAAAAAGCATTGTAGTCTTGTCTTCATTTTTTTGGTAGATATATACGAGTATATATCTTCCTTCTTTGGATGCGGGTGCTGAAAGGCATGCTATTCAAATGGAGATACATAAACGAGGCGGGAAATGAGGAAACGAATTTCTACCTTCCGTTTTTTTTCCTTTTTTTTTTGCTGTTTTTTTATCTCTCCTTTCCTGGATTGAAATGGTGATCGATGATGTGCTGAATGCCGCGTAGGCGTGTTCTGGATTTGGAAACAGGTCCCCTTTTGAATCCTCTTTTAGATCTTTAATTTTTTTTTTGCAGAAATTAGATACATTTTCGTTTTGCCGCCTCATTGAGAAAAGATGAGAGTCCAAGCAAAAATATGCTTGAATGTGAAAGATAGCGTCATGGCAGCATTAATTATTGTAAAATATTCTGTAGCATTTGAGGTAAAATTCGGATGTTCTTCATTTTTTTAAATCCGATTTTTTTTTCACGGTTACACCTCATGAATTTGCTGTGTCCTTGCTTGAGTACGTTTACGACGCTCTGCAACGCTGGTAATTGATCTAATCTACTCTAATTATTAAAATTAAGTTTTACGGGGTTCTTGGCCCTGGTTTCAGGCTTGAAATTAATTTTATCTGGTGCATTCTCGCTAGATGAATTTGTAAAGAATGGTTTAACTACGAAATTAAATAGTTTTTTCTTGATTTAGGCGTGACGTCAGAACATACTGCAGTTGTCCTTCTTTACAGATAAGAAAAACCTCTTAATTTTAGTATAGTTTATCGAATAATATAATTCGAAATTTTAAAAATTCCTAAACTTGAACAGAATTGTGATAAAAAATTGAAGCTCGAAGCAAGCAAGCAATAACTTGAGAAATTTATAAAATTGGTCTGAAATTCCAATGCGCACGATTGCATTGAATTCAAAAAGGGAAAATCGTTTTTAAATATCGAAATTTCTGTTCAATGAGCGAAAAGAATTAATTGTCAAGTTTCCTAAGAAAGAAGCTACTTTTCGTGAGCCGGATTTTTTTGAAATCTGAATCCTATCAGGGATTCCTTAATTAATTTTGTTGTACTAGAGAAATACAGATTGGGGGTTTCTCATTAATTTTCGCGTTACATTTTAAATCATCTCGGGGCCTTTTACAAATTCTTCGGAGTTTCGCACATTATAATTTTTCCCTATTCATTTGAATCTTCAGCATAAAAAAATGAAACATTTTAAAAATACGATATGAATGTCTTGAATCGAACAAAGGCAAGTTCGGCAAAAAACCACGAAAACGATTTCCTGACACCTGGAGTATAGAAGCTGCTGCAAATTTATTTGACCCGCGAAGCGTTTTCAACTTCACACGCATGCATCCCTTTATTGGCACGACTCTCTCCCCAACGCATCGACGAAGAAATTTCGGCATTCGCCAATTCATGTATTCACTCTGTGTGAGGGGAGGAAATAGCACATAGGAAAAAAGGGGAAGGAAATCGGAAGTGCGCCTGGGGAATTGCTCGCAAATGGAGCCTACCATCACCCCTCTCCCCACTGCACAAATTTTCTGCGGGAACGGCGAAATTTTCTGCACGCGGGAAATTCTCCCGTGGGACCCTTTCGATTTCCATCTCTTATTTGCCGCGAATATAAACGGATTAGTCACTCGGATGATGATTGGATGCATCAGGTGCTCTGATTTTTTTCTTTAGTCCCTCTTGGTCTGCCAAAACTCGGAGGAATTCAATTCTTCAGCCCCCTGCAAAAAAATAAAAAAATACTGTAGAAAGATATAAAGGAAAGCGTGATTTATGTATTGCATGAAAATTTCGCTTTCAACCGCGAGTTCTTTCAAAATTCCCGGGAGAATCTGGACCTCATCGAAAGTTACTCAATTTTATATTTTCTCTTTCAAAAAAATTAACCCGATTCAGCCTGAGGAACAGATGCTGAATTTTTGTTGAGAAGTTGAAATTTCGTTTTCAAATTCCCAGAGGAGTTTCAACCCCGCAAATCTCTCCATTTGCTTTTTTTGTAGCGCCTTTTCCTCCTTATTGTGAAAGTGAATCGAATGCATTACGCGTAAAAAAAAAGCTTGAGTCTCTTGTAAATATTTCTTGAAAGATAGAGGGGAAAAGTTGGAGATTTTTTGTCGTGAGTATTTGGAAATCCGCGCAAAGCCCCTCGAATTTTTTGGCGGCATTTTGTTTTGTGCATTTAATTTAATAATAGAAAGACAGAATATTTTAAAGAATTACGTTCCAGTCCAACGAAAAACAGCTGTTGGGATATTTTAAATAAAATGAAGTTTTGAAGATTTTTGGAGAAGCCCGACGACTCTCTCGCAAGTTCCTGAATTTCCCGTTGGCTTCGGCTTCCTTTTTTTCCTATTGTCTTGTTACTATTCTTATTTATTTTGTTGCTTTCCGAACCCCAATATCCGGGTCTTTTTTCGAGGTTTAGCACACACATAGCCTCTGCTCACTTCCGGGGCGGATGAGCTACTGTATTCTGCAGGCTCGAGAAGCGTGTGGAATGGTTTTTGGCGAAAGGAAGCAGATGCACAGATTCGCACAGCTTTTCTCTCGCTCTCTCCTTTTCTCGTCTTTTTTTTCTATTCAACTCCACGGGGGGTTAAATTCTTAACGAGATTTTAGCTGGGGGGTTTAAATTCTCCCCTGTCGTTGACGAAGAGTCGAATTACTTCAGGGGATTCCAGGGGTGGGATTAAAGCCGCGAGCGATTATTCTGAGGGGATTTATTAATGCTTGGAAGCTTACTAATTTTTTTTATGTGTGTGTGGGTTATCTTGGGCAAATTTTAGTCTCCCTGTTCATTTTGCAGCCTTTTTTTTTATAACAATACACTATCGTTATAATCTAGAAATACTGAACTTTTTCATTCCTCTGATCTTGAAGCAATTAATCTCAAATATATATTTTTTGGCTGCAGTACCTGTCTGAAAACTTGGGGATTATGTTTTTGAGTGTCTGAAAGTTAGTCAGGATTTTCATTCATAAATATTAAAAATTTTTTTTTTATTTGACTGTTCTACCATTAAAAAAAGGTTTTAAATCAAATGAAACTTTTTTGAAGTCTCTTTATCATAGCTTTGCCAGTTTTTATAAATCCATTATCAGTTTTCTTTAATTCACCAAGGTGTGCCACATTTTGCGAGAGATTTGAATGAAAATGGTTTGTCAAAGAAAATTGCAGAAATCTCCGGCATGTTTTCATCAGTAGCTCCAATACGAAGTGTTATGGCTGTTCATGCATTCGAGAAAATGCAAAAAAAAATTCGAAATCAATTTTAATTTCTTGGACTCATTTTATTATTATTTCTATAAATTTTTACCGGAGCCTGCGATCGAATGGGTGAATGTGAACGCATTAAATTTCCGATCGAATGAGTTGGAGAGCGATTTTTTCGAAGTTTATGATGACAAATTCTCATCGATTCCTCGTGAAATAAATGAGAACGTTTTCCCCGCAGCAGTCATTCATTTTCCTGGAAATGGTTTTGCGTGCTGAACGCTGATTTTCAATGCGGGCATCAATTTCTCCTTTCACTGTTTTGTACATATTATTTACTACACGTGTTATTGATTTTGCGTGTGTTTTATTTTTTTGGACTGGACATCGGTCAGTGATCAATGCGGGCGAATAAGTGTGCAAATTCGGTCTGCGAAGAGGGAGGGAAAAGACGGAATGGACCCCGCGTGTCCCGACGGGGGTTCAATATTATTACCCGGCGTTCGTCCCGTCGGTCATCTGTCCCACGGGAATCTGCTCATGCAAAAATTACGTCACGGAAATTCTCCTTCTGTGCCAAAAAACACCAGAAAAGTCTCTGTGGAGAAGAATGTTTTTTTTCTTTCTGGTCTAAGTGCTGGTGCATATTGAACACACACTCGAAGGGATGGTTAAAAATAAATCTCTGATGAACCCCTTTTTTCGGAGTTGGGAGGGAAACAAGGAATTGAACTGAGGTGTCCTGAAAAGTTTGAGGTAATTTTGTGGTTTTAATGTGCTCATGCAAAAATTACGTCACGGAAATTCTCCTTCTGTGCCAAAAAAAAAACCCAGAAAAGACTCTGTGGAGAAGGATATTTTTTTCTTTCTGGTCTAAGTGCTGGTTGTCGCGAAATTTATTAGAATCGGAGGATGAGTTTGGCTGGCGCCAAACTCATCCTCCCGTTAATCTCGTGGGAACCCGAGG
>CAJPEX010002845.1:0-34535 GCA_905338405.1 Notodromas monacha
CCCAGCCCATCAAAAGGTGGAATGAAAAACTGAAAAATATCTGGTCAGCTCAACACTAATCAAAATGTTCACTATTGGCTAGCAGCAAGTTAATCAAAACAACAGGTAACTTGGGCAACATTCATGCAAAACATTTCCGCCACATTTAAAAAGCACAGGGAATTTATTTCTTCAACTTAATCGTTTCCAATGCGCGTGCTGATCATACCAATTCAGTTAAGAATACAATCGAAGAGTGATAAATGAGCTTCAAGCATTCTTCTCTTTATTACAACGTCACATATTATTTTGTTCAGGTACTTCAGGAGACTTGAAAATGAACACAATTATTTTAATTCATCCCACTACACGTACGTCATTCTGATTGCAGAAAGTTGATACCGTATTCATGCGAGGATAGGCCGCACTCTTGTTATACAGCGGCAGATCCGGACAGATGAAGAATACGGGTCATTCAGAAAAAGGAAATTTACTTGAAAAATGCGACATATGCAAGAGAAAAAAAAACGCATTAATTTCCAAAAATGTTAGAGCAAAAAAGGTTTTGGATTGCGGCATGAAGAAAGAACTAGAAAAAGCTTCGGAGAAGGAAATTTTGGTTTGGAAAAATTAGTCTCAAGAGAAAATTTCAGCGCCGATTCCGCAAATTCTTAAATTAATCATATCTTCAAGTGGATACTTCCGGTAAGAATATCATTTAAAAAAGAAAAATTTCATAGAAAATGCGACCTATGCCAGGAAAAAACTAATTTCGAAGCAAAAAAAAAAAAGTATGTTCGGGATCGTGTCATGAAGAAAAACGAGAAAGATTCAGAGAAGGCAATTTTGATTTGTAGGAACTAGACTTCAGGGTATATTTGATATGAGATGCCTCAAAATCTTAAATTGTCAGTATCATTGGGAAAAAAATCTCTACTAAGGAAAAGGGGAAAACCCCAGGCCCACACTCGCATTAGCGCGAAATTTTCCAAAAACAACTCCGCACCACGGGATCGCGCAAGTGGAAAAGCAAGATTGACAGGGATGACTTATTCAGCGTTGTTTCTTAATTCATATTTTATGATTACAGAGCTTTCCGTTTTTGATTTTTCAATCGCATCGAAAAAAAATTGACTTGGATTGCGACGAACTGAATTTAGCCGGAACCGCGGACGGGCCGGGCAAGGGAATCATGCCAGCCGATGACGACGACGACACGTGACCTCGACTCGTCATGTGAGTAGAATCACGTCTCGGTTCTTGCCCTTGTCTCAGGTCGCACGAAAATTAATCGCTCGTCGTCTTTTTCTTGCTCGGACTTGTCTCATATCTCATTGCAATGAACCTAACGTATTTACCCCAAAACCAGGCGCAACCCCCTTTTTTGAGAGAGTGGAAATGGAAATATTTCGAAAATCACACGCATCAGAATTTAAATGAAGACTCGAATTTTAGTCTAATTGAATGTTGATTTTTTCATCATTTCCCCTATTTTAAAATTCCGTAGAAATTTTTTCAAAATTCCATATTGAAATCAAGTTATGAGATGCACATCTTTTTTTTATCTCAATTTTGAAAAATCAATGATAACAATTTTAATACGTAATACAGTAGCAATTTATTTTAAATAAATCAGTGCTGAGCATTTAATAAGCCGCGCAAAAATCGCACTTCGAAGTTCTTCAAACCAAAAACCAGTTTATCGTGAGAGGAATAACTTCTTGCATTAGGAAAAGGGTTTGCCAACGTCGGAAATACACGTGGAATGTCAACATACTTCACCTTAAATTACAAATAATGATTATGAATTGATTCATAAGCTTCTACATCATTTTCTCGTTGGCCAAGCGTGTAGATCTTTCGTTCAAATGCTTTCAGGTCACAATGATTTCACTTCCACGAATAAGTGAGAAAAATCAATTACCTCGACTTCCGCGTGGTTTGAGAAAAATAATTGAAAAAAAAACTAACACCTAAAGTTCAAAGGGATTCACTATCAAAAAATCTTGCGGAAAATTGGAGAAAAAAAAATCCCCCTGCGTTCTCCTCGCCTCCCACAACGTAATTCCAAACTGCTTCCTGCTTCTCTCGCATTTGACCTTCAGGAAACAATTAAGACATGAAAGAGGGAAACAAAAATGCTTCCCCTTAACCTCCAAGCTTATTTGTCTCGACTTTCTCCCAATTGCTCGGGGCGATTTGACGAGCAGTCGCGGCGTGATTGATGAAAATCGCATTTCACGCGACAAACCGACACCAGTTATTTATCTTCCCCTTTACACTCGGAAATTTGATAAAAATAAATAAAGTTTTTATTTAATGCGTTGCTTAGGTGATGTAAGTACCTGTTTAGCTAAAAGGTTTGAAACAAAAGTCGGATTAGGTACGCTAAAAAGAGAAGCCCTTAAAAAATAAAAACGTTCTAAAGGCTTTGAAATTTTCTGATAGATAAAGGAATGAAATGCTGTGGTAGAAACAACAACAAAATCGAAAAATGTTCCTCGAAAGGTATGGGTGAAAAAAGAGCGCATGGAATTGAAAGAAACTCGTGAAAGTAGGGAAACGTCCCTTTTCAGGAAGACGAAAGCACCACTTAAAAGCTTAAAAGATGAGTTTCGAAACATTCCGATTTCGTTACACCACGCGAGAAACAACAGACATTTCATTCCTTTCGCGGCAATAAACCTTAGAAAAAATACTATCGAATATACACGGTGTCCAAACAGTTATCGGGCAGAGGAGAGTTCGTAATCCATGAGTGTTTGATACAATCGCGGATCTTCTTCGTGTGGCTAGATGTCACTAGCAGTCACAATAAAAGTTCAATTTCAAATCTGGTTGCTCGAAGTTCCATCTCGTATCAAACATCAAGTCGAATCATGTGCTGCATTCACATGAACATCAATACAGTTAATAATAAGATTGACAAAATCAAACCTTTACAAATAAACTACATTATTCAAGTCTTGCATCCGATAAATACTGTAGTAGGAAAAAATGGAAAGGAAGACCTCGAATAAAATAATGATGATACTCAATGTGCTGAGAAGAAGTAGAAGTGATCAGAGAAGAGGGAATTTCTTCATTTGGTTTTTCACATCATTCTTGATCTGAAAGTTTATACGGTAAGAATCTCTACAACAATCTTCTGAAATATTTGCTTCGTACAACGATCTTCTTAACGGGTTCTCAACAATGAAATTCTCTCTACGATGATTTTTTTGGTCCTCTAAATTTCGCTGTAAAGAGAGTCTACCTGTAATTTTTTTTTCTCGTTCATTCGCAACCGAGTCGGCAACTATTCCGCTCTCGAACCTTGAGCGATATTGTGGAAACGAGTGAAACGCGTTGCGGTTGCCATAAATACGTTTTTCAGACTCTTTTCTGTTCACCGGAAACGAAAAAAGAATGAAAATGTGAAAAGCTTGTAGTTTTACGCGAGGTGTCAATGTCGGACCAAGCACAGCCGGGATACTGTACTTTCTGTGCAGATAATGACAATTCTCGGATACTTTTTCCTGTCTTGACCAGGAATTCGCCCCAGGATGCGAAGGACAACTTTTTTCACAGTCCCTGTCGTGGGAGAAAATCAACCATACCGTACTTCGATGCAGCAACTCCTCCGAACACGATTCCTCAATTATTCAGAATATAATTTCAACTTGGCGCATGCCGATAATTAAATCTGCAAGGAGAGAAAATGCCGTAATCATCGTTCAAGAAAATTTTACGGATTCAAAACTTTGAATTACAGTACCTCATATCCAATGCTTTCGAATCGCAGTACAGGGGAACTTTATTCGGCATTCCCTCCAACGCGATTAGTGGCAATCGCATGTAACTAAATGCCGACAATCCCAGAAGACCACCTAATAAACAGGTCTTGTGCAACGAAAGCTCCTTGACAGTTTCTTTTTTCCCCCTTCAGATCGATCTAGCATCGTTCTAGAGGCAAAAAATAATAATGCCCGATTTGGAAAGGTTTCCCACGTGAACCAAGGGTATCTGGAAAATTACACAATCTACGATTTTTCAACCCTACCTACTGCACAATTATCACGTTTTAAACATCTCGAGGATTTCAAACTATAAAAGCTTTAGCGAGTCGTGTACACGGGGACAGGACTCCACCACACGTGGAATGATCATTTTCATATTCATCCACCTACGGTGAAAATTCCTTTGCCCGTGTTCAGACATATTAGTCTCACATAACACGTATTTTTTTTCATCGCATAACGATTATAACTTTCCCCTCCACACGCACACCCTCATTATGAAAATGTTTCCCTTCAGGGAAAATTAGAGAAGAAAAAACGTAAGACTGAATAATCTCAAATTTTCAAGAACTGCGTTGAAGCCTATAAAATGCGTTAAATCCTTTCCCATTGCAAAAAAAAATGACCTTTAGTTCACAAATCTTTAAGGCCGCGAATGATTAAAGCCCTAGGGAGAAAATCAAGGGCGAATGGAAAATTGAAATACTTAAAGCGAGCACAAAATAATTTGACCGAATACAACTAAGATTTCACGTATAAAACGAACGTTCGTCCTAGTAGAAAAGGATGAAGGTGGAATCTCGTATAAAACTAAGATCGGGGACAAGGAGAAAAATTCGTCGTATAGAGAAATTCGTTCTTGAGAACCTCTTGAATACGGGTAGACACCCCTCCGCGAGAAAAAACAAAGCGTTATGCGGAGAAAATCGCTCAAGAAAAAATCACTGCACAGAGAGTCTTACCTACAGAACGAAGGCCTTGAATCGTTGCTCAAGGATTTTTTGAGAAAATTACATTCGAACCCCTCTAAGTCGAAGTTCAAGAGACCAACAACCAAATTTCGAATTAGGAAGATTTTGAGATGGGGAAATGAGCCTTTTTATTCGCGGAACGAATGAAGAATTACAGGAAATTGCAATTCTGGGCCTCAAATTACTTTTTAAATGAGTTGACAGGACTGCTTAACTTGGAGGCAAGGGTTCATTTGCCCAATTAGTTTTTTTTTTTTACATTTTTTCCAAACGCATCGTTACATTTTATTGTTTTTCTCTTCATTATGTCAAAAATAATAGGCAAAATACCTCCAGTGAATTCCGAATTATAGAGGTTTGAAGGAGAGTTTTGAGTTATTCAACATAGAACGCATTAAATACCGTACTGTACATACATGTTGGGCATGAACACCATGTACAGTAACGTACTCTAAACAATTCCTAGAAGTAAAAGTATTTCCCCCTCCTCAAATTTGCAGTGCCAGGAACATCCTGGCACTGCAGCATCCTCAACCATATCTTTCCCTGTTCTGATTGTAAAAGTAGAACCTTGTAAAGGTCAATTATTATTGGTAGTATATAAGCTGCTCCTTTTCATATTATCATCATCAGTTATCAAAATCAGTTTATCAGTTGTAACTCAAATTATTCAGCAAGTTGAGTTTGACTGAGTCATTTATTCAATTATTTCTTGAAATATATTTTACCCCTTTTCACTAGGAATTCCTAAACAGAATCCCAGTCCTGTCCCAGACTGATTAACGTGTTTTATTATTGTTTAATCAGCACCCAACACTAAATTATATTGAGGCACTTTTGTCCCCAATAATACATACATACCTACATACATTACAAGATTTATCCGAAATAAATCTCTGACCTCGTGTTTTCGAATGTAATCCTCCCTCAAAGTTTGCATCTTATGACTTTTTGTTTGCTTGAATCTTGTTAAAACGAGGGATCAAGATATTCACTACGAGCGATTTTGCTCTTGGATATTTTTTTGCGCTTTACGAATAGCACAACTTTTTTATATGAATCTTCATACGACGCGGTTTTTTATAAATTAAATTGGAATTAGAATCATGATTTATAATTTCAGTGTCTTCCTGAAATTATTGAAGTATTGAAATTTGGAAAACTTCTAAATAATTCGTGCCATCACTATTCATTTCGATGGGACGAATATTACAATTAAAATGTCTCTTCCGCCTGAATTGAAAAGCTTTTTTAACTAGTATTTTGAGAATATCCTTGGTTTAATTTTTCTCCGGAGTTGTTAAACTGTAACAGGACCTGATCCAGACGAACCGTTGGAATAATATTAACTGACCCACCTCAGCTGGAAATTATTTATGAAAAACGGTTTGTGATTTATCGTACGCAACTGGCATAAAAATCTGTTCCGGAACAGGGATGAAGAAAAACGAAGAACCGACATCTTTGCTGAAAAAAAAAATCTTTATTGCCGCGTTGAAAAAAATTCTCAAACTTCACCTTGAGCAACGTGACACAATTGATACACCTCCCGCATTTTATCTGCATTCCACTAGAAAACGCATTAAATCCCTCCCGAGTTTTCTCATGGGGGATTTCGAAATTTGAGCAACTTTGAGGAGAAGTTTGGAAATGAAGTCGTTGTGCTTGTAAACATGACTCGGCGCAAGTATGTGACCAGAGGGAAGAATTCGGCGTTTGACATGTTTTACAGTTGACGAGGGAGGGGGGAAAAGAAAAGTGAGGCAACGCTAGAAAAGCTTTGACAACCAGGGTAACATCACGTCCCACTTGTCATCGACGGGGGATTAGATGCTGCAACTTGTTGCATTTGCTTCCCCTGGATTTTGTGTTTTTACTATAAGGAATTGGAAAAGAAATTGAGCCAGGTTTATTTATGTGCCCCCCCCCCCCCCCCCTGAAGACGTTACGTCATGGAATCGTAGACACGCTTCAATTTATTACCCCCCTCAAATGGAAAAATCGAAAGAAAATTTTTTTTCGGAAGAATGTGAGACCTACTTCCAGGCATTCTTCATGATATGGCACATATTCTATACATTTAATGATTGTCACGCTTTAAACCGAGTCTTGGAATTCGGCGAAGTTCCATCCATAGCTAAATCAAATTTAGCTTCCCCCAACTCAAAACCTGTCCGCATCAAATCACTTGGTTGTTCCTTAAAATTCGAGAGGTCCAACTATGCTAAGAAAAATGTTTTTGTTATCCCAAAAGTACTTGACTATCCTATTTAAATTGAATTTAAACAACAATTGTCTTCAAGACATGCAATATTCTTAAAACCCGTCCAAATATAATTCGAACATATTTCAAAATCAACTCGTGACTTGCTTTTTTCATCAACCCTAGATTGGTCAAATATCTGCGTTTGAAAAATTATTTCCAAAAAGTCGAAGTGGAATCACATTTTTTCCGAGTTTCATCAAAAATTCATTACGAATGATGAATTCCGTTCAAGAAGTGAACGGAATAGCACAAAAAATAAAACATCGAGCAATAAAACATTATGAAAAATAAATCCAGTCGGACCTCTTCAACTCAAACCTCTCTAAATCAAATTTAGCTTCCCCCAACTCAAAACCTGTCCGCATCAAATCACTTGGTTGGTTCCTTAAAATTCGAGGGGTCCAACTATGCTACGAAAAATGTTTTTGTTATTCAAACTGAGTGACCTCTATTAAATCATCAACCCTTTCCATTCGTCCAGCAACAAGAATACTCTATTGCGTAATTCAGAACCGCGACCTAGAAATTTTCAAACCGCCCTTATAACGAGATAACTGTACTGTATAATAACCGACACCTTTTGAGGGGAACAAAACATGAACTGGTTCATTTTCGTCACATTAAATTAAAGCTGAATTGAGACACTTTCGTGAAATGCCTCGTAGTCTTGTCAGGACTGTCGAACTAACTGACAAAAGACTAAGTTCGTTATCTCACTGATTGAACCAGAGCAGTTGATCGAACCGGATCAACCAGTCTCGAAATGAGGCAATGGCCATTAACCCAGAATAACCTAGTTTCAATCAACTAATAAAATATTCAGCACCGGCCTGATTTTTTTTTTTAAACCTGTACCTCGTTGAATAACACGATGAGGCGAACCAGAAAAAATAGACACGAATTCCCGAGTTCCACCTGCCGAAAGATTGAAGCTATCCCTTTCAAAGGAAAAAATATATATATAGTCAAGCCAGCTTCTAATTATCTCCGATTTCATGATATAACTAGCGAATTGGTTTAAAAAATAAAATGAACAAAGCAAATTATTACCAATGAAAATCTTTACACATGATTTCTCAGCTACGTCCATTTCTCAGTTTTCTTAAAATCTGAATCGGCTGTAAATTATGGAAAACTCCATGCAAACGTAATGTTGAAAGCTATGGATGGAACTTCGCCTAATTCCAAGACTCGGTTTAAAGCGTGATTCGAAAATTTTCGAATTTATTCAACTGGCACTTTCAAAACGAGGTCGCTGGAAAGCATACGCAAACATTTTCATCCGGATTCACAAAAATATCATGAACAGCGGTCGGATTATGATTCAATCGGAAGACAGACGATTTCTTCGAAGTCCTCAATAAAAAGTTCGACTAAAATACAGAAAAAATGCCGAATAACAAGGGGCAAGAAAACAGGTGGCATTTTTCTTTTACAAATGATTGAAAAATTTTAATATCGGCATAAAATTGAGATCAATGGAAATTTAATTTCGCTGAAATTTGAATTACTTCTCGAGATGCCAGCGTCAACCGTTCAGGAGATTCAACATTTGTGCGTAGTTTTTATTTTTCAATAAACCCCAACCATTTTTAATGAACAATTTCCTCGTCACTCCCTTCTTTTCGATCACGTCGATCAAAAGGATAAAATCTTATAAATCGAAGGATTCGCAATTTTAATCATTCATCTTTTTTTCCTGAAAAAAAAAAATTACCCTTCCGACGCTGTAATCACATCTTCCCGACAACCTAACTATTCCACAGCAACACGTGGAAGATAATCGCCAACAAGGAAAATTTCCTTCAACGCACAGGTCAACAAATTCTGGCCTCTCAGTAATAATTCACTTGCTACCTAGCGTCGGCGCCTCGCTCCAGGAAAAACCTTGAAGAAGGCGACTCAACCCAACCCGCGTTTCGAGACGAAAATCCCAAATTCGAACAATGCCCTGAACGGTATTCGATTTCAAGGAAATAATTTGATGGAATGTCCTCGCGAAAAAGTACGGCATACAGTATTTCTGAACCAATGAAGTTGAAAGTATTATACTGTAGTTGCCACATTCAAGAGCTACATAACCTTCAAACCA
The DNA here is from genome assembly GCA_905338405.1 of Notodromas monacha. Taxonomy (NCBI): domain Eukaryota; kingdom Metazoa; phylum Arthropoda; class Ostracoda; order Podocopida; family Cyprididae; genus Notodromas; species Notodromas monacha. The sequence continues at coordinate 9,088 of CAJPEX010002845.1, forward strand.
GTAAACGCAAGAATTTTTCGAAACTTATCCTAGCTTATAAGCAGCTGACCTCTAATTGGGTAACTTCTGAATGTCCATCTAGCATAACCAGCATCCCAGTTACGCTGACCTCTTCGCTGCCGAAGTGAAGAGGTCACTTCTAATGCATATAAAAAAATATCTTCATCCTAATGATCTTAGCGGCAGAAAATCAACAAGAATTCCAATGCCAAAGAATACTGTACAATCATCCGAACAGCGGAAAAATGAAAATAAGAATTTAAGAAGACGCCAAGAAATCGTCACTCACCCAGGACTACACCAGTGAAAATTTTTGATCGCTACTAACAATAAATAAAAATACAGTAAAATCTCGTTGAAACAAACTTTTGGGGACTTGAAGAGAAGTTTGTCACACTGTAAAATTGAGATTTCAAAAATTAATGACTGGAAAAAATTGCACATCAGACCTGCCCATAATCAAACAACCTGGCTTCTCTGGCATTGTCAGATTTTTCATCATTGTTTGAAACAATGAGTGATCTTCTGAAAAATTAACTTCAATCATGCATTTCATCAGTTGCGTCATTCTCTTCATTATGGAATGATGATGCGTGGAACCGATTGGCATCATGTTTGTCATCAATTAGATATTCCATTAATGGGAAGTTTGTTATAACAAGATTTTTTTTTAGAATTTACTCCATGGGGTTTCCGCTGGAACTTGAGAAAAGTTAGTTCTACTGAAAAATGTGTTGCAATGAGATTTTCCTGTATAAAAAAAGTGAAAAAGCGACAAAAAAGTTCTCATAAAATACTTACGTGAGAAAATACCGTATTTCACAGTAAAATATAGAAAATAGGGCATTTATTCGGAACGGCAACAATAATTGGCCAAGACCAGATTTTTCAATCTGTTTTGAGTCTTGCTTTTTTTTAAATAAGCCTCAACGACACGAGTGATGAAGTAAGCCAATTAGGCAAACCCAAAAATTTAGATCTCATCAAAAGCAAGATTGTCACGAAAATCCCACAATACCCTGACGGATATTCCCCACTCTAAAATAACCAGAAAAATCCCAGCATCCCTATCGCCCAGAGAAAAAAAAAATCCAACAAATATCACTCCCCCCCCCCCCCCCCCCCCCCCCCCCCACCCCCAGAAAAAAAAAAAATCCAACCAATACCCCCCCCCCCCCCCCCCATTTCCGTACGCAGTATCGACTCAAACATGAGTCAGCACTTGTCTTCCCCCAGCAAGTATTCAGTAAAACAGAACATTTTCTCATGTCGAAGTCGTCCCGTCGTCCATCATAACCTAGACTAGATAAAAACTCACTTCAGTTTCCTCAGCGACGTTGACGAGTGACGAGCCAAGTATTTATTCCCTAGCAAAAGTCTCAGTGACGCGCAGCAAAAATCATAAGAGTACTTTCGAGTCTACTAAAACCGTCGTTCACCGCCATCACGTCAAGGTTCAAAACTCGAGAAAAATTTCCCGAGGGTGGACATTTTCCAGCTTAAATGTCCTACAAAAAGTACTCGGAATTTGCTTCTCGAGTGAAATGTCAGTCAGTTCAAAGTATCGGAAGTCAGTATTAAACGTCCAGTCCGAAGAATTTAGCGAATACAGACGGACTTTCTCTACAACGATTTCGTCTACAGTCTAACGATTTTCTCTGTATTAAAAGCTTTATTTTTGTCCCATAGGAAAGAAAACAAAACTTTATAGGGGTTCTCTAAAACGATTTTTTTTTTCTGGTCTCTCGAATTTAGTTTTAGAGTCAACGTGCATTTCAAAAAGCAGAAAATGTCGTTGTATTAAAGAAGACGAAAGCATGTCGAACGGAGAAGGATTCTTTGACTAAGCATGACGAACGCAGAGAAAAAATGAAATAAAATGATCATACAGGGTCAACTATGAAATACTCGAGTACCACGCGCACCTTTTTTCTCAAATTTCAGAAGAAAAAAGGGGTGCGCGTCATAAGCGGGTACAAATTTTTCAAGAAGTTTTAGGAAGTTATGTGTGCATTATACTTGATTATAATGGAGAAATTTGGAACAAATGGAACAAGAAAACTTTTCTTTTCTGGAAAAGTTGAAAATTGATCAGATTTTTGTTTAATTCATGCCTAAAGTCAAATTATGTTCTTATTTTCAAAATTTTGTGCTTTTCGATTGACTAAAAATTGGGGTGCGCGTCTTACTTGGGGATAAGATTTTAGCAAAATTTCCAACTGAAAAACTGAGTAAATACGGTTTTATGATACCGTCAATAGGAAGTTTTCAAAAGTTCAGATGCAATACAACGATTTTCTCTGTATAGCGATTTTATTTGTGACCCGCAGTGGTTTTCTACCATTTCCCAAATAGGTTCTCAGGAAAAAAAATGTCTGCCCCCTTGGATTTCGTCGTAGAGAGACTCAATCTGTGTACAGTACTGTACTTCCCACAACGAATTCATCAATAACGATATTCCCCGCATAAAAAGGCCTTTCAAGGGACGAACCTTGAGAGCGCAAAAAATAATAAAAATAACAATAATTGAAGGGATGAGACGATTTCACTTCCAGTCATTTCTCCATTACAGCAAATTAATCTGACTACTTCTACCTGATAGATTTTGAAAGGAAGTGAAAGACTAATCGGGCAAATAAACCTTTGCCTTCAACTTCGGCATCATGTCATCTCATTTAAGATGCAATTCAAGGTCCAGCATATAACCAACCCATTACAAGTTTCCGTAAATTCTCATACTCCTCACCTCCTATATTCTACTTATGCTACCACCTTTTTTATTTCGGTCCACCCTTTGCACACTGTGTAAAAGCAAAACGCCGTGTGATCGAGTGTCCAGTCGAGCGTTCATTAAAATTCCACGCCGCGCCACAACATTCTCAAGAAGTCACGGGAGAAGTTATTAATCCCGCGAACCCATCTCGTGACTAATCCTTACCCAGAGACATCGGCGTCAAACGTGACCCCGGCGCGGACCCTGGGCAACTCGAACGGCAACCGTTCTATTCCAGGAAGGGTGTTTTCCCACCTGTCCCGAAAACCCAGTTTACGATGATGATGATGCGACCATGTCCAACCCGGCGAACATTATTATTAGTATTATTATTGCGCACTTATTCAACATCTTCAACGCCGAAACGTTCGGAAAGATATCTTTAAATGTCTCGCAAAACGAAACACGACCAGGCCATCATTCGTTGTTGATCAATAATAACGAACGTGTATTTTTCGGAATCAATTGTACAGTAATTTTTTCGTTACACTTTCATAATTGGAACAGTTTCTTTAAATAAATCTAGCAAAAATTACATTTAGATGGTTGTAAAAATCGAAGTACAGTACAGTCGAACCTCTTTCAGACGACTTTCAAGAGACTAGGAACAGAATCATTTCAAGAGGTTTCGAGTTGAGGAAATGGTCATTTTTGTCGGGGAAATGAAAAAAAAAAAGAATTACGGGAAATTGTAATCGTTGTATGCTGGGACTTGAATTGCTTCTCGAATGAGTCGACAGGTTGCTGAAATTGTAGGCAAGGGTTTATTTCCCCAATTGGTCTTCCCCTTCCTTTCAGAACACATCACGTAACGTGTTTATTGATTTTTCTCGTTTTTATTTCAATAAAATAATAGCCAAAAGGCCTTCAGAAAATTTCAGTTGATGGAGGTTCAAGAGGAGACCTTCGATTTGGGGTTTTTAGTGCATTGATTCTAAAGGAATTCAGACACGGACTTTGAAAAAAATAGACATGGGGATGTATTCAACATAGGATCAACATTGTCGCATGATTTCAAGCAGATAGAAATTGCATTTCAAAATGAAATTTGTCTCCAATGATTTGATTTTCATGTACAATATCTCGTGCAGTAAATCCATCATGTTGGTTTCGAAAAAGTTCGAAACAAACTTCTGTAACAAAAACCTCAGGCAGACGAACATGAGTTTTCAATTTTCGGCACAAACTCGAAAACATTAGAACTTCCGATGTCGAAATTTTTTATCGATTACATATGCAAACAAATACACATTTTTTTTACATACTTGCGTTCATGAAGAAAAGACAATCGAAAGCATGGATAACATCAAACATATCCAGTATTCGACATCAAAATGCATCCCTGGTACTTCAACAATGCTTTCAGATTTAATATTACACAATAATCAAGGACTCGAACCCGTCCTTCCGCAGTGAAAGAATTTTTTTCTCAGCGAACGTGCGCAATTCACGTAAGCCGCGACGAAGTCCACAATCAAATAGGAATTATCATGGATGCGATTGATTATTCCTTTGTTGGTTAAGCACCACCGCACCCACCGTTAATACTGTATTCAAATGAGCTCTCCTTTCAACACATGAGAGATCTGATTAATTTGTAATAAGATTTTTTCTCGCTACAGATTGCACTGACTGCTAAATTGATTCCTGCAATAAAAATACGATTTGAATGATTCGGAAAGAATCAAATATGAATCAAGGGGGAAAATCGAATTTCAATTGTTATTCATTTGCAATGCAAATACGATTTTTCGAATGAAATAACATAGAAAATACGATGGCTAAGGAATTTTGGATGATTCGTGAAATTCCCAAGTATTCCAAAAATCTTGAAAAAATATATTTTCTCGCGTTATGCTGAATTCTCATCTCGCGCAAGCGGGTACTTTAAAACAGTGACTAAATTCTAAAATTCATAACAAATGTTTATAATTCGGCATCAGGCCAATTTCAAACATCCGGAAGGTCATTTTTTGAAAGCTGATCTTTTCGCCACCACGCAATCGTGCAAACTCGAATTTCAGCCCATTTCGTAACGCCTGAAATTCATCAAGCACTGGTCAAAGAGTGCTCTTAGAAAATCCATCGCCCACCCTCAAATAACCCGTTCTCCTTCACAAAATGAAATGGTCTGCGGAAGAAAAATTTACATAGCCATGAAGTAGAGGCGATGATCAGGCATTTACATGATTTGTACATGCTTCACAGTACTGGGCATGTTTTATGGAAAACACGTCGACATGGCGACAAAACTGAGGTCTGGACTCTGGGGATACTTTTTGCGTCACGGTTCTGGAGTCGATTGTTATTCCAGGGTTGAAAATAGGAATGGATAACCCAGAATGCCTAGAGAGAGAAAATATAGTTTTCAATCAGAAAAATCCCTAAAAAGGGATCTCCTTAAAAATGCGTCAGAAATTTTCAAGAAATCTTTTCCAACCAGCTGATTTGCGTGCAAATTTTGCCCGCCATCTTCAATCCACTCTCGAATTTCAAGCATATTTTTCTATATAGCGTCAACCTTCGGTTCCGAGGGTTTTAAAGATTTTCAGAAGAGGAGCTTCTGAAAGAAAATGGAAGTACAGTAATAAATCATTTCCTTGGAACAAAAAAGCTATGTTGACTCATTTGAAAGATTTCGAGGCATGAGAAATCCCTCTTGCGATGATACAATGCGAAATAGATAAATTATGATCAACTGAACTCATTGAAAAATGCAAGGTGAATGTTTTCATTCCAAACGTCATAGCTTCCTTGTAGTACATAATAATAAATGCAGGGGGAATCTCTCTACACAACGATTTTGTCTACGACGATTTTCTCTCAATAACAATTTTTTTTTGTTGTCTCATAGGGTTCTTTCTTCATGTTATAATGGTTATCTACAAAGAATCTTTTCAGGCCACTTGAATTTCGTTGCAGAGTCCACGTGTATCCTTATCCTTCTAAGTATGCGTACCGCTGTTACAGAAAAAACAAAGCTTTACAATGGAAATCTCAAGGGAATCGCAACAAAAGCAGATTTTTCAAGAAAACGATTTTTTTTCTGAAGACCGCAAAGCTAATCCAGTGTCCTGTACATTCTTCTCCCATAAATCCCACTGCAAGACCATCGTCCGAAAGACCCGACTCCCGGGCGTCAGGAATAGAAAATCACAAACTATCTGGACACGGGCGCCACCGAGGATGAGAACGCTCCGCGGCGCCACGCAACGCAGCACGGTTTTAAAATTACAAATTTCCTTCCTCACGCTCCTCTCATGCGAAAGCAAAAATAAAATAAAATAAAGAGAGAGAGAGAGAGAAAATAGTCTATAGACTTCGAAACAGGGAAAGAAAACTTGCCCCCAGGGGGAAGGGGGGGGGGATAATGGGTACTCCACCCCTTCGACCTGGCGCCACCGGCGTCAAGTCGATGGCATCATTCCTGTCCCGAATAGGATGGGTTACCGAATTTCCCGGTCTTCAGTTCCGCGTTCTTTTCTGGACTGTAGTTTATCACTTGCATTATACGGGAGTAGAAATTACCCACGTTTTTCTTTCTCTCTTTAAAATTGAAAGAGAATTGAAACAGCTTTTTTTTTAGGATGCTTCTGATGGCGTCTTCGGTTCGCGTAATCGGGCGCAAAATTACTACCGACCAATATTGTACAACTTTTAAAATGAAAATTAAACATAAAATGTATTCGAACCAATCCCAACTGTAATTTTTAGTTTACGGGCACAAGAGCAAGAATCCTGATTTATGATGAAAGTGTGGGGATTATTAAGCTCTTAATTACTATAATTGAAGCGTGAGTAAAATCAACAGACGTGATTCTGTACTTCGACAAGGTGATAGAGCGCATCTTACATTCGCAGGCGAAATTATTGACATTTTCGAGCCAGGGAGTGGCACTTAGAATCTTAAGTTTTCTCGATTTCTTTGATCACCTAATGGCCTAGTGCCTACATTTTGATCTTTAAAATAATTATTGTACGAAAATTGCAAACGTCAGACTGTTTCAAGGATACAGCGATGCGTATTTTCCCGAATTATCAAAACGAGAGTTCAAGCAGAAACGATTTCCAGTCCGCAATTTCCCATGAAACCAAAAATCTCAATTCTTTTGTTCCAACGGTCAGATCCAGCACAAATTAAACTTCACGCGGAAGGATCACGCCAGGGCCGGATTAAGGTGGGTGCTATTGATGCTGTAGCATTAGGCCCACCAGGCAAATAGGCCCCCAGAGAATTCAGAAATAAAATTCCTCAAACAGGGGAATTAAAAAAAAAAATCCTAAGCTGGGGAATTAAAACTTTTGAGAGAGTATGAAAACTTTGCAAAAGCAGAAAATAGAAAAATATTTAGGACTTTAAAAATCAGGGGCATCAATAAACCAATTCAAGCACACTGCTGCAAATAAAAACCCTTGAAGACGAAACCAGATCAAGGATATGAAAATTGGATGAGAGCATGCATTCATTCCTGCATTCAAAAAAGAGATCTCGGCATTTCACCGAAAACAGGAAGAGGCAGCGCCAACAAATCATGGGGGGGGGGGAGAAAATTAAATCAAAAATTTCAATTCCACTCACGCCCCTGGATTAAATAAAAAATTACAATTCCACTCACGCCCCTGGTGGTGGCATAAAAAGTGTCACACCTGTCCCCAGTTCAAAAGCCTTTGGTTGCCTCAAAAATCTTGTGAAGTGATTTCTTGGTGTTTAAAAAATTATAATACTTTATTTCTGAAACATCAGTGATTTATATGAAAAATTGTTATATAAAAAATTAATTTCATCTAATTCATTCCCTGCTGTACCTCATTATCCCCCTCCCCCTTTGTCATTGTTCTAGGTTCCATAAATCCAAGTCCGTTTGAGCGAGATTAAGTGCTGACAATTTCAAAATGCACACGAGGAAAATCAAGAGGCTCATGCAAGGGAAAAGTGCTAATGAAAATCACGGGAAGCGAACATCGATCCGTTAGCAAAACGAGAGAAACTCGAAGGTCAACTTCTAGGATTCCAAAATCATCAACCAAGATATTTTTAAAAAGCAAACATTTCAAGACTGATGCGCGTGATTCTCAAAGACATGAACAAAATCATCTTCGAACTACTGTAAAAGGAACATAAATAAATCTAACAATCCGACAGTATTTAAATTGCAACAACTTTACTGTACAGAATGCGAAAATCGTGTCATCAGCTTTCGCTAGAATGGAAAACACATTTAGTTCGGCCTTCGTACACTCAATTGGAATACAGTATTTATCTTTCTTCGATTTATCGGAAACTGGTTGAGCCTGCAGCTACAAAAATCCTTCCTCCATTTCTTCTACAGGTAATTTCGACTTGAACGCAATTGTCTTTCATCGCGCAGATCTTGACCACGTAACTGGCAACTGAAATAAATTATGAACCCGGTTCAGAGGAACTAAACGAGTCAGCCAGGAATGACGACTTATGGGGTTTTCAAAAAGTCGGGAACTATTTCAATTAACAAAAACTGTTGCGAAAGAATATACTGTATACGTCTGCATCTGATTACTGAAGTATTTTTTTACTCAAATATGAAAAATTGATTTAGCCTTGATCTTTTCTTCCACTTGATACATCTCGAAAATAAATACAGCATGTAAATGAAGAATTGAGTTTTAGCGAATTTTTTTAAACAGGCAAGACTAAGATGTTTTTATGCCGAAAACTGTTGGGGAAATTCCGATAAAAAGCAAAGCGATAAATTTGTTTTAACTTGATACAATAATCAAGAAAAAATTAGCATAATGAACCAAATTTTTAAAACATCGCTCTTCGCCCGAGATTATCGCAAATGCGATATAATTTTCCGATTTTGAAACTTCAAAAAAATGGACGACATTCAAAATGGTATAAGTCCGCTTTAGCTCAAGTAAATTTTGCAAGAAATGGGAATCTTTCTCAAACGAAATTATGGCTCAACTAGCGCCAAAAGAATTTCACGATTCTTATAAAGGAAGACCATTTGCTCAAAACGTGGAGAAAGCAAAGAATTTGTCAAACCTTGCTGCTTCATCAGAGAAACTTCACCCAGATTATTTAATCTTCTAATTTTTAAAAGAATAACCCTCGAAGTTGCTTTTTCAGAAAATCTACGCGCATCAATTTATTCCATGATGTATTCCGAACTTCCAGAACACCAGCAAAAAAATTGAGTTAGGGAGTTTTCGACTTCGTGTAACGAGTATTTTTAGGGGGAAATGGAAGAATTTCAAGAAATTGTAATTGGTGATATTCTGGGCTTTAAATACTGTATATTCTTAAATTAAATGACGGAATGCTGAACTTCGAGGCAAGGGTTTATTTGCACAATTCGTTTTTAACTTCCTCTCTCAACACATAAAGTTACATTTTCATTGATTTTCTATTTCTTGTGTCAATAAAAATACTGTAATCGCCAAAAGGATTCCAGAAAATGTGAGGTATGGAGCTCTTTGGGGGGAAACCCTTCGAGCTGGGGAGGTTTTTAATGCATTGTTTCCCAATAAATTCGGACAGGGACTTTTAAAACAGTCGACGTCGAGAGGTTCGAGTTATCAAGGTCCAACTGTAATTATTTTTCAAGTTCCGGAAATTTCGTTCAACAGTAACGGTTTTTTTTAATCGACCCTAGATGTTTCGTGTTTCACACCCTGTACACACAGATTCAGGCATGGCATCGATGATGATGATGACGACGACGACCACCATTATCATCATCCTCCAACTCGGTTCGGTCTCTTCTTCTTCAGAACTCAGAAGTGACGCAGATATTCGCTTGCCCCCTCGGTGCGCGCGGGTCCAGTCATCGCGGTCATTCCTTCCCGGACATCCAGGTCGAAGGGACACACTCATACTTTACTTACATACATACGCACACTAACCAGCACAAAAGCGCGCCTTCGCCCCACCACTTACTCACTTACTTCCATCCATCCATCCACATCCAACCGACGCTTTCAATCCCGACCACTCAGTTGCCCACGCGACGCCTTTCCCACAACTCCGTGTGTCCGTGAACAAGAAAAAAAAAAAACCCGCTGAATACAGATTATCCGTTTTGAAAGATTTTTCTCGGAAACCGGTCTCGCGAATGCGTCCAAAATATAATACACATTTTACGGGGTGCCAGATTCGTGTGTCATCTACTGAAGAAATCGCGGGGTTTCGGTACAGTACTTTCAAAGCATTGTTCACAAATCCGAAGCCTAAAAACCTCCCAATAAATCCTGTGGTTATTTTTAATCTGGAGTTGGAATACCTATGCGACAGTAGAGGGAACACAACGTGTTTATTCAGTTCTCGCTGAAAAAATCAGAACGCGAAGAAAAACTTCATTCCGAGTCCCAACATTGGGAATGTATATTCTCAAGTGGGAATTTCACAATTTCTTTACGTGATATTATTGAGTGATGGTTTCATAAACGAAATTTTTTTCAATATTGCACTGTATCCAATTGAAAAAAAAAACGAACTTGTGTTCCTCGTGTGCATGATTCTGGCAGTCGATTCTCATTTTTACAAATTTTTGGCAATGCTCGCTGAAAAAAGTTCGTTACTTTTTACAGTACTTATTTTTTTTTAAAGAATGAATGAGTCACGTCAAAAGTATTTCTGTGGTCTTCTAGAATTATCTAGAATAGATGACTCACACAGAACCTCGTCAATTTACTGTGATCTTGAGAGCATTCAACAGCAATTAATTATTGAATGGAAAACAATGGTTAATTCTAAATTACGTCAGATTTTTAATGATCCGGAAGAGCCTGTCCGATCTTTAGTTAAATTTGTTCGTACGTGTAATGCTGGTATAGATGAACTTTTCCGAGTATAAGAAGCATTAAAATGTCACCACGATACGGGAATGGAAGGTCAAGTGATTCTCGATACAATCAGGAATCTTCCCTACAAAGGAAAAATATATATATTCCTTGGAGTTAGATTTCTCATGATATTCTTTCAAAGACTTCTTCGTGAGAAATATCTCCTTCTTTGCTGTCCGTGAGAAGTCTTCGAGTCAGTGACAGTGAGAGGCCAGAACAGTTGCCAAGGGAACCTCAGGTGTGAAGTTGGTCGAACCCATGAAGAAAATTAGCTACAATGTATTTCTTCGCATTTTAGAGAAATCAGGCTTTTTTTTTAGGCAAGATTTTTCTTTCATTTGTTTTGAAGTTGAAACTTGACGTTGTGAGTCGCGTCCACCCGATAAAGAATCGTCCAGGGGAAAAAATAGTCTACAGCGGCGATTTCTCCACAGAATTCGCCTGTTTCAAAATATCTAAACTCGAAGATACGTGGCACACAATCGCAGACGAAGTTACTTCATAGAGAACAAAGGAAGCGTTTTACAGTATTTTTTACATCGCGTAATTTTTCCGTCTTCCAAGAAGAGACGGAAAATACCTTAAAACACGCGACAGCCTTCCTCTTAGTTGTTGATTTCCCCCTCAAATTCCTTCGCGTTTGCGTAAAACCCCAGAGAAAAGGCGAAACAAATTAAAATCTGAACGACTAGACGCACGAATACGTTCCGAGGGATACTTGACAATTTCTTCTCTTTCTTCAGCAACTGTGCCTTGAATTGATGATTTTACGAACCAAAATTATGCGCGAAAATCATGAATACATCTATGAAATTAATTCAATACGACTTGAAGCAAGCTGAAGCTTAATTTTTGAATATTCGAATTCTTCTTTTCCTGCAGAAATGTTCCGTTTCCCTAGCTCGAAAACTTCGTGTAGATTTTTTTGTGGATCCCATGAAATTTGACAGAGAGGTTCAACTATTGACCAAACATCAAATGTTATACAGTATTACGTAGTGATACGTTTGACATCTGCACGAATTGAAGTTGAAAATTAATCAAGAAATTATAAGCTCATTTTAGTACATCTGCACGAGTCACTTACTGATGGGGAACGATAAGAGCCATTTTTCCTTCCCTGGGGGAAAAACTAAATTCAATCGGAAATGTTAGGCTCCTGGAAAGTCAGAACACTAGGAAAGTGAGCGAGTGCTTATACTGCATTCACGCAGAAATGGAATTTAATTTTAGTACATGAAAAATCAAGGGAGTGCTTATATTCAAATGCGTAGATAATGTATCCTCAAAAACGTTTGAATAAACCATCCGCATTTCCAAACTAAGACTTTTTCGCATATAACCTGGAATTACGGGAAATTCAAGAATTCGCTCCAAATTAGTCGGCTCAAGAAGGCAAAATTCCGATTTGATTGCTCAACAGTGAGAAAAAAAAAATTACAGGATTCGAAAGAATGTTCAAAAAACTCGCTCGCAGCGGTCGGTGGTTCCACTCGCTGTAAACCTTGCTCTCTTTCATTCATTCATTCATTCGCTCGTTCGTTCATTCCCCCCCCCCCTTTTCGTCCTGCCATCGGGAAGGTCGCCGGAAGTCACGCCCAATGCCTTTTCATTTCTTCGCACGAATTGTCCAGTACACAGTAAGCCGAGTTTCACGAACCGCAACTTTGAATAGGTGTTACGTTTAGTACAGGTCTTTTCAACTGCAACTCGCGGGGCTTTTTCCCGTCGTTTATTTTCTTTGTCCTCAAAGGCATTCCAAATTATTTCACTGTACTCTCCCATTTGAAAAAAAAAAGCTGGTAAATGAATTAAAATCCCCCACACCCAGTTCTGATGAAATGTTTTCTGCTCTACACTCCGGGTATTTTCATCATTCGATGCGAGCAGTAAAATGTCACACTGAATCCAAAAAAAGGAGTTTCCCCCACCCCCCTTTTGCGCAGTTTCTCAGACTCCATTGACCGTCGAAATCCTTACTAAAAGATTGCACATTTCTGTTAACCTAGGCCCAAGCCCTGACTACAGGTGGACTCGCTCTACAACGAAATTCAATGGAACAGGAAATAAATCCGTTGTAGAGAACCCATATTGAAGGGGGAGGGAACCGAATGACGCCAAAAATTGGTTATACAAAAAATCGACGTGAAGTGAGTCCATTTGTGCTGACGTAAAATCTCGTTACAACAAGCACTGAAGTAATATCTTATTACAACTATCTAATTTACAGTGACATGGAAAAAATGTGTTGTAACGCGATTGATGGTTTTTTGTGTACGTACTACGTAGGACTGAAATTTCGGAAGGCAGATAGCAGAGGCTTCTTATTACTTCCACAACAGATATGTGGATAATTGCCCAAATTTCCAATTTATTTTCTTCAAGTAGTATAGAAAATTCAAAACGTGAAACAAAATTCTCTCATTTCAGACTTCCCTTTCCTAACTTCTCTAAAAATACACCAATCTTTCTGGAGCATGAGCGGAAACAAAAAGCTTCGAATTTGACTGCACTAAAAAAACGTTTATTCTCTAACTTAACATACCGTAATTAACTTTACATCACGGACATTTCAGGTATAATTTTCATGTTTTGAGCAATGAAACGTTTAAAAATTTCCAGTAATAGCCAATTCATCTAGAAAAATATGATCGAATATCCACTTAATTGTGATTCAATGTTGGAAATCTTCATGATCAGAGAAACCGGAAGTTATCTTCACCACTCACAAATGTTGGTTGCAAAAAAGAAAAGAGGACCTCAAGGAATACTGGGTCACGCGCTGTTCGCAAGGATCGATCGGGAATTTCGTCATAATCCCCACGCGGGGTGCATAAATAAACAAATAAATATTATGTAAACACTTGCAAACAACGAGAGAGAAAGAAAAAACCCAAGTGTGTGTGTGGGCTTTCCAACAGGGTGACGATGCCTCCAGCAAAGGCAGCGGCGGTGGCGGCGGTGTGCTGGTGCTTGGTCACCTTGGCCGTGACGTGGGCGGCTCGGGCCGAGCCACGCCGGCCGCCATGGGCCAACAACAACAACCAAAAGCGCAGCGCTGAACAGCACGTGGCGGCGGTGCAACCGGGCGCGGCGGCGGCAGCGGCACTCCGCCGTCTGGCCAACCGATCCAGCGCCCAGCTCTTCGTCCGCGACACGTACCGACCGCGGTTCCAGCCGCCCATTTCAATAGAAACGCCGAACACGCGGATTCCGTCAGTGACGAGTCCAAAGACCACCACGACGACGACGACGACGACGACGGCGAGTGTGATATCCGCCTCGTTCTCAAACCAGGAACGACAGAGTCGCCGGAAACGGGTCAAGCTCATCCGGTTCATAGACAAGAATGGGCGAGCGGAGGTCGGCGGCGGCGGCGGCGGACAGGCCCCGGTGGCGCCCGTAACCGACAATGATTTGCTCACGCTCACACCCATGCCAGACACGGACCAGGGCGCCGATGGCAGCAAGCCCGTGTCGAGCAACAGTCTGCTCGACATTGGCAAGCCCGGCAACCCCTACGAGCTCATTCAAGTGAGTACTGTAACAGTGCTCGGGCATCAACAAATCACTAGTACCCTAAGAATTCATGTCAAAACCCGCGCGCTTAGACCAGATCAAGGCGGTTGGTTCCGTTACTCAAGTTTGAGCGGAATTTCCAAAATTTTCCAAGTGTAACTTGATAATTTATCCATAAAAATAACTTGAAACCAAACGAAGGGGCGAATCATGATCAGTGGAATTTACAGTATATGAAACAAAATATTATACAATCTGGCCTCTCGAAGTAGAATTTGAATGGACAAAGAATTGTCCATTCACGACTTTGAGAGGTTTCGAGTTGGGGAAACTAGGTCTGAAAATGCTTGTCGATAATGTCAAGATGTAATTGGGGCTGAAATGTTAGCAGTAACTGTGCGTAGGGTGTCCAAAAATATTCCATGAATCGTTCCCAGTAGGTAGAAGAGACTATTCACCGAAAACTGCAGTAGAAATGAGTCTACAGGATGCAGAACATCAAGCCAGGATTTTATAGACTACTTGAAGTTGCTCATTTTCCTTTCCAGCAAGCATTACCATTTAAACTTCATTTACCTCCGAGCGTTCAAAAGTTTTAAAGGAAAAATACCACGTGAAGGATGTTCAGGTTACATTGTTTCAAGCATTTTAGGGAAATTTGGAGAGAGATCAGAAAAAATTCGTGTTACGGATTTTTTTTTTTTACTCATGGAGGTCCGCGTGTAGCATATATTTTCGTGGCATGAACATGACTGCAATAGTTGAAGCCAGGGGACGCTATGCTACATTAGATGCAGTATTGCACTTCGAAAGCTAATTACATTACAGTATCACGATAAAATATTTTGAAACCCCGAATCAGTGGAATTTAAACAAATGAAAAAGCCAAAGGATTCCAGGACCCGTTTCTGACCACGCCTCGTCCCAATATTTCTCTCTTGCATAACTGTCCGCAGGATATCAGATAAATGCCCCCTGGCATCGCTTGTTTAAGCCTAATTTTTCACACGACTCATGGTGAAATTCAAATGACTTTGATCATGTTTATATTGCGTAGAAAAATAGTACTGACTTCAACGCCTCGAAATTTTTCTCGCGGGTCTGTTCAGCTTTAACCTCAGGTCGAATTAATTCCAAAGTGACGCAGATATGATTATGCAAAGATTCTGGCCGTTCGAATACATTATTTTTTACACTATTCAAATTAAGCTGATACAGTACTTCAATCACATTTTTCTGTGAGGCATGTGAATCCTTCAGGCTACAGAACTACGACTGGTTCACCTTGATCCGATTTACAGTGACCATCACTCGGATGTTTTTTTTTTTAGATTTTTCCATTTTAAATAGGGAAGAAAAATAAACACCGCATTTTCGTATTGTTTGATCACCTGTCATACTTTCTCAACCGATTCTCCAACAGTCGGTCTCGCATGACAGGGCTTTCCATTAATTTCAATTAATTTGCTTCGAAATACCACACTCAAAATCCTCTTCACATTTCTGCTCACTGGGTTTTGAGCTCTCGTCTCCTCATGCAAATATTCTAGCCAAATGATCTTCCCAAACTTGAAGATCCACGTTCTCCCTAATTCCTCAACGTACATTTATTTAGACCTCGTCTAGTTCTTAGACAATTTCAAGAATAAAAGAGAATCTCACTTTTATGAAAGGAAAATCTCGCGTACAGCAGTTGATCAGCATTCATTAAAATTGTCAGAGATCCATCTCTCACTTTCTATTTTCAACACAAATAATTGGCTTGACACTGCAAATACTGTAAAAGTATTCAAAAACTAGATCAAACGAGCTTCGGCGTGAAATCTAGTTAATGGTGATACATGACTTATTTTTCTGTATCCCAGATTTGTTCTCGAAATTGATGTTATAATGGATCCAGGAAGCTGAGAAAAATCCTTCGTTGAACCACCACTCCCCAGTGACAGGAAATGATTGATATATTTCGAGGTCAATCGTCATCCGGTTCACAAGATCTTTTCCATGGGCCGCTTCCCACCATTACACCTACAGTACAGTATTCCAGTATATTTTGTTGGAGCCATTTTCGGGGATTGCACTAACGCACCCCGTTCTTTTTGAGAAGAGAACCATTCTGCCGTCTGACACGTGTCCATCAATCGTCAATTATACTTCTGACTTACATATTGATATTTTTTTCAGATGAAGGGTTTTTAATGAAGATTAGAAAACATATTAATGTACTGTATTCAATTCATGACTGGTGTGAAAATCTCCTTCAGTGGGTTTCCAAAAGATGCTTCATCAGATTAACGTTCCATACGACTCCAAACGCGTAAAATGCAAGTCAATATTAGAATAGTAATGTACATCACTGTATTTCAAATAATTCAAAATTTTAACCAAGGGGCACTGATTTGCAAGCAGCTAGGTAAAAAAGCGATAGACGTAAAATTCAAAAAATTTCAGATCACCATGCTGCATTCAGTTTCAAAAAATCGAGAAAAATTGAGAGTAAAACACAATTTCACGAACTACTTTTTCTTTTTTAGAGGCTCAAAAACTAGGGGCAGGGTTTTTAAATACAGTACAAATATTTAAGCAAATCGCGTTAATACTTGTATCCGTCTATATTCGGAAATCTTCCTTTCCGCAGCCCAAAAACCAATCAAGCACTTCTTTTCATTTCTTTTGGAATTGGAGTTGTGAATTATCAAGAAATGGTCAGCGGTTAGCTCTTGAAGATGCACGAGTCATTGACTGACGGGGAAAGGGTTGCGTGATACCATTTGTCAATTTTCTGAGAAAAACCTGAATTCAATCGAACTCTTTAGGTTGCAAGAAAGTCAGAACACCAGGAAAGTTAGTAATGTTCAGTAGTAGCTAATATTCGACTATGAATGAAAATTTAGTTTTGTACACCAAATATTTAGGTGGTGTGGGGGAGGGGAGGGTTCTGCTTTTATTCGAGTAAATACGGAATCCCCGTCTGTGGCGTATTTGTTGAAAACATTACTGTGGACGTTTCAAGTAACGTCTCGTTCGGGCTTAAAAAAAAAAAAAAAAAAAAAAAATTTAAAGGCGGGCACTGATATGTTTTCAACTTCTTTCCTTTCTTCACTCCCCTCCGTACGTTTTTCACAGGTGGCCTTTCCACCAGAGTCCCGCATCAAGCCGCACCCCGTCACCACCAACGAGCTGCTGGAAAACGACCTCGAGGAATTCGACCCGCACGAGGTCTACTTCACCGACGGCAACCTACTCGTGCTCCGCGGAGGCAGCTTCCCAAAAAACTACCAGCCCGCCGACCCGGGCCCGCCGATTGACAACTTCCGCGCTCCGGCCCGCGAGCCGAAGCTGCCACCCGGCGGGCCCGAGCTCGGCGGGCTCGACCAAGTCTACCCCGACTACGTGCCCGGCGTGTCGGATCCCTTTGGCAAAGACCCGGATCCCCTGGCCCGGAACATCACGGCCCTCACACTGTGTCCCATCACGGGCCCGTGTCGCCCGCTCCTCTTCCCGCCGCTGCTCGGCGAGCATCCGCCGCCAGACGGCGTCCGTCCGATCACTCTGCTCCACCCCGACGTCCGCGTGAGCAAGCTGGCCTTCAAGCCGGCAGACTCCGTCTACGAGCCCGACGCACACCTCTACACCTACTACGCGGCCGAGTTCGGGGCGCCGAAAATTGTGGACCCCGACGACCCGCATCGCGGCGTCGACGCGGAATTGAGAAGCATCCTCGACACCTTCTTCCCTCAGCCAGATTCCAAGGTGACTTTGTTTTGATGACTGACAAGAATCTGCTTCAAGAGACCACGAACTTCCCTTCAGGCATTCTTTCAAGTTCATACTCCCTGTACTTAACGAAGTTCGAGGGACCAGCAAAGAATTCGTTATTAGGAGAATTTCGTTGTAAAATTGCCCAATGGGACCAAGAACACTCTTTAATTGCAAAAATTATTGTAGACGGAATAGTTCTAACCTGTACGAGAGTTGTCCCAGTCGGACGCGACCTCTGATATTTTTAGCGTATATTTTTTTTAGAAAATGAATTGTAAAAAAAAATTCATGACATAGTCCATGATGTTCCACGATTCTGGGATTTTTTTCAGATTTAAAAAAAAAACGAGTTTCATTTTCGGCATGATAAGTCCATGCAGTGAACTGAAGGCCTTTGTTAAAAATCCCAGAATCTTATAACATCATGGGCTGTCATGAATTTCTTTTTTTTTTTTTACAATATCTGCTCTGAAAATATCAGAGGTCGCGTCCAACTAGGAAAGCCCTACTATTACAGATGGGGAACTTTCGAGAGAAAAAAAACGCTAGCAAAAAATTGTATTTGTGCCCACGCATATTTATGCTGTAATCAAGGACCATCGTAGTGAATTTAAAAAAAAAAAAAAGTTATCGCCTTCAAAACACGCGCCCTTTCTTTCGCTTTTAGCAAAGATAAACCCCATAAATCAATTCAACTTTAAAGAAAGAAAAAATGATTCATGAATTCTGATCATTTTCTTTTTGTCTATGACAGATACCAGAGTCAGTCGGTACTCCGGTCCAGTCCAACGTGCCGAGGCTTCCAGTGCCGCCGAAACGGCGTCCACCGCCACAAAGACCCAGGCCTGTTCCGTTGCCTTCTCGTCCGCCGCCGACACGGAGACCGACACAACCACAACCACAACACTTGCCACCAACACCTGCTCTTCCTCCACCCGTCACAGTTTTCCCTCCTCCAACCAGTGAGCAGCCGCCCAAGAAAATCTACTTCCCGCCGGACGACGAAATGTTCCAGTTCCCCGAGATAGTGACGCGACGCCCGGGAAAGCCGTCGAAAAAGCCCGTCTTTTTCCCGACGGATAAAACGCGCGACAAGACCAAGTTTGAAGAGTATTTGGACCTTCTCGGGGCGCCCAAAGTGACGCCGTGGGTGCCGAAAGTCGCGCGACGACGGCCCGACAGTTCAGTGTCCTCGTTTTCCGGGGAACCCATGCGAGGTCCGAACCCGCAACAATTTTTCCATTTCCCACAGCAACAACAAGAGCACCGATTTCGCGACGTGCAATTCCCGTCATTTTCCGATTCAACTAGAGAGCCCCTGTTCCACGAATTCCCCACGCGTCGACCCGAGCAAGACTCGTCAACTCGCGTCCGCCCAATTTCCGCAGAAGATTTCGGCGGCTTCTTCGCCACTTCCACGCCGAAACCGTCAACATACGTGTCACTCCTCAGCGACATCAACGTAAACTACCAACGTCCGTTGCCCAGTTTGAATCCCAACAGCGAATCAATTTTCAAAGGCGGCGGCAACGGCGGCATTCCGAGGATCAGCCAGCTGACGCCGTTCGAGTCCGCCTGGTTACAGTTGCAGGCGGCGACGCGGCACCACCACCAACACGCGGCGGCGTCACAACCTTACGTCGTGACACCGTCACAGGCGTCCCTGTCCCCATTGACGGCGGCAGCCGCCTTCCCAACAACTCCGTTCGTCGCCGCCACGACGAGCCCTGTGATCATCGCGGCGGCACTGCGCGCGACGCCGCCCAACCAGTCCTACGTCCGCTACCTGTTTCAAATGGGCGCCGCGGGCCGGCAGCCCCTAGTGCACTACTCTCGAATATTGGGGAAACGGAAGCGATGAGCCGCCGTTTCGTGCGTGATGGTCCGTTTTCCTTTTTATTACATTTTCATTTCCGGCCCGGTTCTCTCGAAGTCGACCGTCGTGACAGATAACGTGGCTCTATAAAGTTCCTTCGAAATCAAGATGATTCTTAGACTTTCGTGATGATATTCATGAATGCAAAAACAAGCAGAGAAGTAAACCTCGTTCTCAATTTAGTTGAAATATTGCAGGTGGATTTTTATGTTTTCACCTAGAAATGCTCTTAATTTCACTCAAATGTAAATGGTCATGGGATGGCCAGAGAAGAAAAAATAACTTCGCTGAAACTTCTATTAAACTGGAAAGGTTTCTTTTGATCCTTTTTCTTTCTTTCGTGAACTTGAAGAGACTTTCAACATTTTTGCGAGGCCAAGTTTCACGCGAAACGTGAGGAAAAGGAATTGACTGGAGGAAAGATTACTTGCACGAAGTTCAGTTCGATTGAAACAATATTTGTGTTCGATCTCAAAAGAGTTGTGAATTTCATGATACATTTTAGTGTTGGATTTTTTTTTTGTTCTCGGTGTAAAATAAAATCTTGGCTCCACGTTTCAATTTCTCTAAAATGCCATTTGCCATCCAAGAAAAAGAAGAGACCAAGTCGCATATCGACTCATGAGAAATTCACGAAAAACATTTACTGTATTTTATTTCACTCGCACGGAACAGAAAACTTCGTGCAATAACAACCCAGCGAGCTTGAAAAATTCGGTTTCAAAAATATAAAAATGATTCAGATTGCGTTAAACTCAGTTCATGCTTCAGTAAGGTAAATCTTGGGCTGTGTAACTTTGGGAGCGAAATTTCTTTCTTGTGTTCGTCTCGTTCGACACGTACGATTTCGAGTGTTTGAACAACATTTCGATTTGGTGATCTTGAAAATTGATTCTCTAGATAGGGTTTTTTAAATGCCTTTGTGTCCAATACGATTGTCATTTTCTCTGAAAAAAAAATCGTTCCTCCGACTTAAGCTACAAGGTCAGACTCAAGCATGAAAAATTTATAACTGGGCATTCAGTGTGAAAAGCGAGTAGAACAGAGGAGGGGATGCGTTTCAAAATAGGGGTTGCCAAGTTGGAATTTAAATAAATACAGAAAAAAAGTTGGGAAGTGTTTGCCAATTGAAGTCACGTGCTTCCGAAATTAATCCAACTTAGACGGAGAGACCAAATTATTTATTTTTGAAATTTACTAGTCGATTCCTGCCCGTTTCTGTGCAAGAAGAATTGCTTTTCAAGTATTGTAACTCGAAAATGCGCTTTTCGGCGGTTCGTTGCCAACATAGAAATAAAATGAAACGGCGATTGTTCCGAACGTTTCTAAAATGTTTGCTCCACATTTCGAGTTTTCGAACATTTGCAGGAGAAAAGATTTAAATAAATACAATGGCTTTAGAATTCGAAAAAGATGCGCAAAATTCAAGTTACCGCTGGAAAAATTCTTGAATTTCGCAGATTAAAAGAATCTTGAGTACAATATTTCCGGCGTTGAAAATAATTCAACAATTCTAAATCGCAAACCTTCCAATACCTCGCTATTCGCAAACAGAGACAAATCCGTCAATTATTCCGGGAAAAACTGACCAATAATCCAACTGTAGGCGATCATGCGCTTCGAATCGAAAAACCTTGAATGATTTCTCTTCAACATCCCTGCTGGTTATTTATCCAACCAAATTTCGTTCAAAATTCAATTTTTTCGACGCGCTTGAGAATTTTAGAAAACCCGGAACCTTCAAAAGCACCCAAAATTCCATTCAAATTTCATCTTTTCTCATAGAGCCACGCTATCTGACCAGTCGGAAAATCAGAGAAACCGAATTTTAAAACCAAGTTTGAAATTTGAAACACTGGGGCGCAGCATTATACAGTATGAATAATGCTGAAGCGAAAATTCGAATGGTGGGCCATATTTTGATGCGAAACAAATTTGCGTGCACGGGAATGAACGCTATTTTTCGCGAAAACCGCCGGAACGCGAAATTCAGCGATATTACTTAGAAAAGAGAAATTTTCTAAGAGCTTTTGAGTGTGAGTTGAGCGCGGTGAATTCGTCGAAGCGAGTACAGTACTTGTAATTTGTTTTTCCTGAGAGGCATTACGCCTGGATTGATACTCGCATTTCGGAAGGAAAAATTGCAGAGCAATAAACTGAAGAATGCGAGTCGAATCGAGTTTCAATTCACTATAACTAAGAGAGGTCTTTTAAAACATGTCACGAGGACTCCAAACAATAACTGGGAGCGGTATATTTGCATGAGCAAAACTACGTAACATCTTTCTTGCATTCCACCATTAAATTTGAAGACCATAATCATGAATTTCTCTGGACTACACATGAAAACGTTTTAAGCGCACAAAGGAACCCTCACGTGGTTACCGCGATCTCGATTGACAATTGTAAATAACATGCCCGAGAAATTCTCCCAAATGCACAAGTAAAAAAATAAAAAAATACTGTACATGCAAGAACATTTCCCCAAGTGACAACCTTCATTCTGCAAATTCATAATGCTGTGAACTGCTACTATAAGGGCTGGGAAGTCAACGTGTTCAAGCAGCAAATAACTCATTTTCACTTCCACTTTCAAACTTTCAACAGTGAAATTTCTTAATTTGTGCGCAGTGCTAACGAAAACCCTTTTCAAAAGTGTCTTGAATGCGTCATCAGCTGGAGAAGCAATTAAATCATGCCGTTTACTGATCATTAAAGGCTTCACAGAACAGTTTTGAAAAATAAATTTGGGCTCAACACGAACTGATCATCTTTCGGGTGTCCCATTTTCAGCCGCAGGGACACGAAGAAAAGGGTTCTGAAGCTTGATGAAGGGGATTTCTAGCATCTCTAGACTGCTCCTGAAAAAAGTCTTCATTTTCATTGAAAAACATCTTGAATCTATCGTGATTCAATATTTCATCGAAAAACACAACGAGGGAAAGCGCCATTAAATCGACCAACAGCACCCATCCGGTTCCCCAACTTCACCCCATTCTCGCAAAGCTTTGCCTGAGTTGGAAAACCCGGAAATTGAAAATGACGCCCAGTGAAGTTTTTGCTTGGGCAAGATCGATTCGCTTCGCACCAGAAACACCAGAAAAGAAGAAAAAAAGGAATACCGACCCTATTCAAGGCATTGCAGGGTTTTCCCCGGCATACAAACGAATAACTCCATGAATCAACGAACTACTTTTTCCATTGTTTCCGCGACAGGAAGCAAGAGATTGATGGTATCGTGAAATGACCGTGATTGTTCATTTCGCGAATGCAATCGACAGTGAATCACGGTGTTCAAAAACCACGCCTTTCTCTCAGCGTATTACTGCATATCCACTACTCGAATTCAAGGCGACGAAAATCCTCGCTTCAATCAAACACAGCCAGAAAATTAGCTGGCACAAACATTACTCCTGTTTTCGTTATGTCCAAAAATAAAAATAAAATACGTGGGAAGGTTCATGAAGTACAGCGTCCCTAAAACAAAAATTACCAAGTTGAGGACGTTGCTGCTGTTCAACCAAGGTTTCAAAATTTTCAATCGTAGCTAGTACAGTATATTTAATTACTGCATACAGTACTGGTATAATTAAAATTAATGCCATCAAGTTATAAAACTGCACATGGTCATTGACTAGCATGAAGCCACATTTCTTCAACGTTCGAATGCTTTGTATTTCTCAATTTCAGCTTAAGAAAATTGGAAGAATGCTGTAGTGGAAATTTTTTCATTAAAAAAAAAAGATGGCTATCATGCATTCCGTGTCAATACCCGAAAAAAAATTGCGATTCCCAAAATGTAATCAATTTTAATGGCGAAGTCCACCCTCTGAACTAAGAAGTTCATGCATTAATTTTCCGCCATCCGTATCTTTTTTTGTGGTAAAATGCAATCGAAGAACTGAAAACAAATTTTAAACCAGACAGCGCGTAAATTACAATAACTTTATCTCCGCCATTCAATGTTGCCAAGATATCGCGGCTAATTTTCTCAAAACCTCAACAACCGGTCAAGAAACGCATAAATTGGTACGTCTTGTGAAGTAAACATAAGGGTGAAGGGTGACACTTGTGAAGTTGACACTTGGGTTTCAACTTTTCGTTAAAACCCAAGTACTGTGCTGTATTGTATATTCCAGCTGAACGCGATATTTTAACCGGAATTTCCTTCGAACTGAAATCGAATCGCCCCACCCTGAAATTTTAAATCAAAACATGAAATAATGTATTACTGCAATTGTGAGTAATGAACACCTCATTCAAATAATGTAGTGATATTCACGCAGAATAAAAATATATCACCCTAAAAAAAACCCGAGCCTGGAGGTGACTTCAAGGGGAAAACTTCCCCAATATCATGATGGTAAATGTTGGAAGTACATTCGCTCCTTGCTACCCAGTACTTCAAGGTGAGTACCTCGAGTTTATGATTGGCACTAAAATGAACAAGATCGACGTTCCAGGCAACTGCACGATAATACGAGGGGTTTCTTTAAAGTCGCATCAGTGGTCTAAATTCTAGATTTTCCTTCCAAGTCACCATTCGAGGCGGATAAAAACGGGTCGTTTTTTTTGCCTTTCATTCTCAAGAGTAAATAATTAAATTCAGCACTGACAGATGACAAAAAATTAAATCGAGTACCTGTCAAAATTTGCCACCAGGGGACTTTTCGAGAGGAAAAACTGCACATCTCAAGTTGAGAAACCGAGAAAAATGCCCCAGACCGAAGCTCAAATTGCTTCAATTTTATCAGGCAGTGAATACCGTAATTTCAGATAATTGATGATCCCATTGCCCATGATTTTCCTCATGAATGAGGGAAATCTCTACACGATGAACGGTTCATTTCATATTTAGCTCAAATTGCTTCAATTTTATCAGGCAGTGAATACCGTAATTTCAGATAATTGATGATCCCATTGCCCATGATTTTCCTCATGAATGAGGGAAATCTCTACACGATGAACGGTTCATTTCATATTTGCATCAGACAAACCTCGATCAAACGTTTATAACATCGGTACTCGTCAAATCCTAATTTTAAAAAAAAGGACGAAGCAATGATTCGCAATCTGAGTAAAGATCGGAAAACCCGTTTTACAAGACAACCGCAGGCTTCCCGATGCGGTCATTCCAGATGTATCTGGCGTATAAGACTCAGTTCTTCGTAAACATTTGACTAAAAATGTCAGAGTGCCTCTCAGATTCGCAGATGAAGTGCATGATTGCCTCTGATCAACAAAATCCGTGGACATTTTTTTTCCAACGGCACTCATAATCAGATAAGATTTTTACACCTGGAACCGTTCAAGGAAATACGGCAAGTATAGCCAAAGCATTAGAAGAATCAAAGACCTCTTATAATCCTGAGGTGCGACCGAATTTTTTTTCCAACGGCACTCATAATCAGATAAGATTTTTACACCTGGAACCGTTCAAGGAAATACGGCAAGTATAGCCAAAGCATTAGAAGAATCAAAGACCTCTTATAATCCTGAGGTGCGACCGATAGAAGTTCGTTTTTCATTCGCAGGAAAAATTTCTTCAATTTTTGACGCACACATGGAGGTGAGTTCTGGGCGCCTTCTATCGTATTTACGCGAACATAAGCATTAGTTTTTGCATGCACGAAATTAAAATCCCATCAATAGGCGACTATACGCACTCCCTAGTGTTTTGACTTTCCAGGAACT
>CAJPEX010002846.1:0-34534 GCA_905338405.1 Notodromas monacha
ACGCGAGATGAACACAACAGTCTTTGGTCTGAAAAGATTAACGATGATTATTATGAGCAGAAAAACAGGTCAAGTGGAACCTGTATTATTCATACTGAAGACTTGAATGCCTTCTTTCAGGGTGATGCAAATTCATGGATAATTGCGAACAGCGTAAATTGCAGTCGAACCTCTTCAAGTCTATATTCGAGGTTCCAGCAGAAAAAATTAAATAAATATCGAGTTAGGGAGACAGTATTTTTTTAAAGGGAAAGGAAGAATGATTATTTCAGGAAATTGTAATTGGCGATATTCAGGGCCTTGCATTGCTTTTTGAATGAGCTGAAGGATGATGAGGTTTTAGGCAAGGGTTTCCTTGCCCAATTAGTCTTTAACTTTATTTCAAAACACGTCATGTTACGTTTATAGTGCTTTTTTTCTGTGTCAATAAAATAATAAGCCAAAAAACAAGAGAGAAACACGAGTCTTAGAGGTTTGAGAATAATAACCAGCTGGTAAGAGAGATTTTTATGTCTTGTTTCGAAGTTAATGAAGATGGGGACTTTAAAATTTTCGACTCGCGAATGTATTTAACTTACGGGGCTTCAAGTGTAAATTTCATTCGACAATTTTAGCAAAAGTTAGTTCCTCTTCATCTGGCCGGTTTTTTCTGTTTTGTTTCTTTTTTTTAGAAGAAAAATAGGTATAATGTGACATTTTTCTATCCGTGAGTGAATGTCTTCTTCGAAATGATACGTGATCGCGAATAGTTATCAATATTTTTTTTACCATTTACGTTTTGCTGAAATGATTGCTAGCAATTCTCATTTGACCCTCAACGAGCATAAAATTGTCCAGACGTCCTCGAGCACCAGGTACACATTTGTAAAAAGTATTTCCTGTACAGTATTATGAGGCCTGCTAATGACTTCCTTGCCTCAATTCGTGCAGTACCTTGTGGTTCAGTATTTATGCCATGGTTGATCGAATGTTCGATTAATTATGTCCCAGATAATCAAGGCGAGATTATTCTTCGCCGTTGAAGCTGCATGTGTACAGTGCTTCAAGAAAACCCTTCGTTATTAATCACGATTAACACCTCAGGGAAAGTCGAAAATTATCCTTGTACTGAAATAACCGAAAGTTCTATGAACTCAATCTACAGTATTTTTCAACGGATTAAAAAGAAAGCTTATTTCGTTGGTAACTTTACATTAATCAATTACTTTACTTTTTCATATAGGGGGAACTGTGAAAAAATAAATAAAAGAAGGAAAGAACCGCCATGCAATGAATTGTCAGTAGTACAGTACTGAAGAACGTTTTCCCTCTTTTGAATCATTTCAAGTAATTTACAGCTTACCTGGGAATCTCAAGTTTTCTAACCCTGACTCGAAAGAACGTCGAGTTTCAGTCGAGATGTGATCCATGGCAAGACGCTAACTGCTTCTTTAGGCAGCGGTTGCGCTCAAAAGGCTCTTTCCCAGAGTCTGATTTGCAGGGAACCGTTGCGTGATTGATACTTGACGCAAGGGGTTTTCCCTTTCCCTGAGGGATGTGTCTCGAGTACTTCCGGTTTCTTCTCCATGGGATCGTATGAAGCGATAAATTAAATCTTGATTTAACTTGGTGAATAAAACTTGAAAAAAAGGGGGTTACCGAGAAGGAATGATTAGGAGGCACGACTGTCACCTGTCGCCGTTGGTTCCCAGTCGTGGCGCCAGGCAGGAATGCTCCGAGTATGTTGCGATCCGCGGAATCCCTCCTTTCATCTCATCACCAATCCTTTTTTTTTTTTTATCCATTTAATTCTTTTTAACGCGTTTCTCTTGCACATGTGTATGTGGGGGTTTTTTTCTTCTTTTTCTCTAGGTCAATGTATTCATTGTAAATTATCCATACATTTTTTAAATAATATTGAATGCCCAAAAGTTGCATTTCATTTTTCAAACGACCCGTTCAGGATTCAGCCAAGTTGACTCTCATGAAAATCCTGGAAAAAGAAGTGTTCCTTCTCTCTTCTTCGTTCCGTGTCCAGACCTGTCATGTGTTTCTTTGCTGTTACGCAGATGTCGCCTTAAGGTGGTCAGATGTGAATCTCGTTTTTTGTTCGTACAGTAGTTTTTTAAAGCTGAAATGGAAGGGGGTGGGATAGGATTTTGGGTACTTTCCTGTTATCTCAGTACCCAGTTTTCTTTGTCTCGTGAATTCAGTATTTGTTAGGTTAAGGTAGGTCAGGTTATGTTAATTGAAAGATATTTGTAACTAACATAACCTGATTTAACCTAACTTTACCTAACCGCCTCCCAAAATCAGTTTCAGCTGAATGCGGAAAAATGAAATTCACAGTTTCTGGTAGGTGCACGGAAAGTAGGTACTGAGATAACAGGAAAGTACAGGATTTTGTAATTTTGGAATAAATATGATTACATGGCTGCCAAAAATATGTAAAAGCATCAAAAACTAAAATGAATTAAAGTCTCCAATAAAAAACAAAAGTATGTAAACCATTATAGAGTTCGCAAACATGTTCAGTTTCCTAGGTCAAGTATGTTTTCTTAGATTTTGCCGTTGTAATTAAATGTACTCGCTTCGCTGCCTTGATTTTCAATATAAATTTAAGATGGCGTAATTTTGAAATCATGCAGATTGAATGGATCTCCTGTTTGAACCTAACGTTAGCATTTTAGTCTTCAAAACGTGTGTTGAAGATCAAAGCACATGTTTTTGGATTAACCCTATGTGTGGTTAAGAGTTTATTTTTAGGTTACCTATTTTTTTTTTCGGCGGATGCGTTAGGTTAGTTATTCAGGCGGCACCTGTCCGGTATTCTCGATGCAAGGATGTAAGAATTTAGCGTGTTCCTCATTTTTTTTTTTTTCGTCTGGTTTTCAAAACACTGTGCAGCAAATGTGCTGAAGTTCATGTGGTGGTATTGAACGTGTTATTGTGAGACAGACGAGAGAGACGGTTAGAAATCGTGGAAGGAATCCAGACGAACGAATGCTTCGCCTGGAGCGGTTTTTTTCTTCTTCTTTTTATTCTCTTCAATACATATATTTTTTTCCACCCAGTCTTTCTTTTGCATTATTTCCTTGTGTGAAGGGGTTCGACCTTTGAGCGTTGGTTGAAGTTTTTCTTTTTGCCTCGGGCTCATTACGACGGGTTTGATCCGAAATCCGCCCAAACGTGCTGCGCCCTTTTCCTAGGTGCGGGTTTACGGGGTACGGCGTCGTCGTGCGCACCGGCGTTGGCGTGGTAATCGTGCATTTTCTGCCTTCAGACCTGTTGCCTATTTATTCCTTGTGTGTGTGTCTTTCGCTGTTTTTTTTACATCTCTTCGTCTTTGATTCGAGAGGCCCCCTTTCCTTTGTCTGACACTGTTGTGTCAAAATCCCGTTCGGAATTTGCCCCTGCTCGTCATTCGAGTTTTGGGCGTTTCATTTCCGTGGAAAATGCTGCAATTCTCCGTCTCATCAAACGTGGTCTATACTGCGAAAATGGAATCAAAAATGCATTTTCCGATGTGTCACTTCCAGGGGCAAAGTTTTCCTTATTTTTTTTAAAGCAAAAGTCTATTTTGAACTCTTCGTTTTGATCGTAGGATCATTCGTTGATGCATGTCATTTTCTTTATGCACGAGGGGTCCAACAACACTTCTCGGAAGAAGAATTTGAACAGCCGCCACTTGGTATGAGAATGTGGCGACTGCTAATGGAAAGAGGGAAATGCGCTTTTGGGAAGCCTGGAGACAGCCCTTGGGAATTGATGTCGTGTCAATTGCAAGAATTTTGAAGGAGGAGCTGGGCCACGCAAAAAATAAAAAATAAAATAAAATCTGCGAGTTGGGTTCCTCATCATTTGAGTGAAGAGACAGAAAGCTGCCAAGGTGACTTTGCAAGAAAAAATTTCGCGAAATACGTGAAATGGAGCCGAATTTTTTTCGTTTGCCAAAAAATGTTCTTCAGCTCAATGATATGCTGTTTAAATTTTTGTTCCGAGAAATTTTGTTGGACCCCTCGTATTTGTGGTAGGCTGTATTCTTGAGTAGTCGTGTTTTCCGCGTTTCGTAAAGAAAACAAAATTGTTGGTGCATGATTTTTTCTGGTTCTGGGAAAAACAATTTTCCCGAATCTTTGCAATTTTTTTTTTTATAAAAAGACGAAGTGAATGCCGATGGAATGCCAATTGATTTCCCGCATTTATGCGTTTCTGTCACGGCCGAGACGGACTGGAAAAAATTATTTAAATGCACGAGTTCATTTTGATGATTGAAAAGCTTTTGAGTGGAAATTTTGACACGATTGTGTTTGGCACCCGAGAAGCCATTTTTGCATTACTCGAAGGTCACGGACCGATGCAAGTACTTTTCGCAGTGCAGTACCAGTACCGTGATTGCGCACTCGAGTATAACGGGTAGTTTTAATTGCCCGATCCCCTTTTTGTTTCTTTCTTGTTGGCGGTGGGGGGTTTTTTTTTTTTTTTTTTTTTTTTTTCAACGTCGCGATGAAAAATACTCACAGAGAACGGAGAGCTTCAGGCCGGCTGACGGGGCACTGTTGGCCAGTGACGACCCTTTCAAATGCTTGTTGTCCACTTGGCAGCTCAGGATCTCCCCATTGTAGCTCTTTTCCATGGTCAGAGACAAATAGCTTCGGGAAACGTTGCCCTCGTGCGAAATCTGTCGATCGCAGGGAAAGAAAAACTTATTCCAGGAACAACGGCGAAACAGAAGACAAACGCTGCGCGATTCGGAATAAATTTCACAACATCATCGACCACTCGGTAATCAAGGTGAGTTGAAGTAATTCGGAAGATCTGCGTCAGTAACAATTCAATTTCCGAGGCTCTGCTGGCTGAACGTATTCGTTTAGGGCAGCGTTGCCATCGCGATAAATATTTCGGACGCGATGAGGGTAGAACATGTTTAAAACTCATTTCAGAAATACAGCCAACATATTCGCACAATTCGCCATTATAATGTAAATAACGAGACTAAGAAAACACAAGCTTTTATTTCCACAGCTGCGTGACCAACTTGTCATTGAAATCATCCGGCGCATGATATTTTTATACTTCATTATTTTAATCATCACAGCAGATTTTTCTGTTTTTTATTATAAAATCTCGAGGCATAGCAGGGGTTATCTGTCACACGCGGAGAAAAAGTACCACCCAAGGCTACATGATGTAGGCAATACTTCAAATATTGTACTTACAGTACTTTCCGTCTCCTCCGCGCGATTCTGTCAAATCTCAAATGCCTTTCAGAAGAATTTCATTTCAATTCAAATAAAAAATTAGCATCATTATTTCAATTCCGAAAACATGATTTACATGCTCTTTAGCCAGACATCATTACAAATTCTGAGTACAAACTCAAGTGTATCCCACGTACAGTACCAGAGAATTATCCGTACTGCAGTTAGAAATTCCTTATCTTAATGTTACGAACAACCTCGAGAAGGAGACGAGGAAAAAAAGTTCGTGTCAATTTATTTACGTGCAGCCAGATCGCCTGAAAATAATTGAGTTATGATTTTAGTTATTTCTCCCTGGAACAAACTTGTTTGCCACCGTGAATCTGGAAAAAGTCTGACCTTTTTCTAGTACCGAAGCAAAAATTTCTACCAAAGATTCTCGAACAGTCTTGGAAAGTTCCCTGAGCTTTCCTTTAAAATCTGAACCAATAACCTCTTGAGAATTTCCTAGTGTCCGTCAAATAAGTTCACCCCGTCATCGACAGTCGAGGTAGTTCTAGGCTCTGTGCAATAAGCATTCTCTGTGGCGTTGCCTTGTGCATTCTTCGATGATGTTAGCTCACAAAATATACCATTGAAGTAAGGAAAATATTCAGGGTAATTCCCTGATCGATTTCATACATGAATCATCAAGTGGCATGCAGACGGACTACATGACCGATAATAGGTTTCGAAATAATTAAAGGTGCCGTTGGAGCCCCGTTCCTTTCGGTATCTTTCGTGACTCGTGAGATAGGCTAGAAAAAATATATGTACAACAAAAATCGTCAACGGCATAATTGCCATAGAGTAGAGGTTATACACTTTTATAGCTGTTTTAATAAATCTTACTGGTGAATTCCCATGGGCGAACTATTTTTTTATGAGTTAACTTCGAGTTACTGTTCAGCGTCAGTGGACATATTTTCTGTACTGTACTTCTTGTACCGGAAACCTATGCCTTCATGCATCAGTGTCAAAAGATCCTCCTCATTCAATCTACAGGGATCCATAACTAGTAAATTATTCTGTTCCTGGATGAGTTCCATTTTCCAATTTCTTTGTCACACGAAACGCGATAAAATAATTTTTTCCACACTAAACCAAAAGCTCTTAATTTACCCACAACAACGATTGCAATTTTTCATGTTATAAGCACAAAATGCTTGATCTTTTTCCGGAAAAGGTTCACAAAAGAAAGATCTGGGAAAATTCCTCGTATCATGATAATGTCCAGGATAGATAGATGTCCAGGATTTCTGGGTTTCAAAAATTTTAGTACATGGGCCTGGGTGATGCCATTGCTTATCGGCAATACAGTACTGTGTTTTAAAATCTCGTTCTTGCATTGGCAAATATTTCAAAATGGTACCTTGATGAATTCATGTATTTCTGTCCGGGAATTTCCTTATTGAGTTTATATTTTTTGCATTTTTTCGTCAATAAAAATGCATTGGATACAGTTTTTATGACATGAATCAGGGTCAAAAGTAATTTGTGGCAACTCCAGATGGAGAGTTCCGCAGAGCACTATTTGAGAAACGTTGCCCAAGAGAAATACTGTACAATTCTGTATCGGGAATCAAGGGTGCTTGTCTTGTCTACCCCGGCGAGGTGGTGGCATTTCGTGACTGACACACGTATTTTCGACGGCTGGAAAACACTGGCGGGGGAAAAGCTGCGATCGAACCAGCAGGATCTGGAGTAATATTGTCGACAGAGTCACCTTCATCGCGGGACGGACTCCCCCGCTGTGCAACGGCAGTTCCGGTCTTCCGGATCATGAAGAAGGGACAGTTGGGATTCGAAGACGTAAGCCACGCGGGAAAACGCGCACACCCCTGTCTTAGCGGCTCGAACGCGTCAACGGATCGCAATACGGTTACTTGATTTTTTTTTGCTCCCCTGAGAACTCAGCTGCACCCGGAAACGTCAGAAAAGGCTCTATCCCTTTCACCCCTATTTCTTTGGAAGCTATAACGTCATATTCTGTACCTGGGGGACGTAAGAAGTACAGTGAAGCCTCGTACAATGAACCCAATTAGTTTCAACAAGTGCAGTCAAACCCAGATTTAGTGCCATCATTTGTCCTGGCACATTTTGCGGCACTAAGCAAGAGTGGCACTAAATTGGAGGTATTGTACCAGAAGACATTTTAGTAGAGGGCTTCTGCTGTAGGTCAAAAAGGCTTGTTTTGAGAATTTTTATGCCATATTGCCGTTAAATCTGTTTTATAAGAGATTAAGTCACAAGGAATAATTTTAGCCTCGAATAAACTGTTATTATTGCATTTCAATTCAGGAAATATGTAGAGAATATATTTGATTTTTGCACATGTTGGGTCAAGTAAAAGAGTGGAACTTCTTCTTGCAGTTATGTACCAACTTTTCACGTACCAACCAAATGAGATGGTGTAATTTATTAATATTTTTAAAGAGACTAGTCCAGCTTTTGAGATGCCCTCTGCTACGGGAAAAATCCAAATAATTCCATTCAATTGCATTTAAATTCATAAATATAATGTTAAAATTTATCCTGAGCATGCGCATGTGATACTCAATAATGAATTAATGACATCCCTAGAAATTCACCTCAATTTCTCTGATTTTGGCCTATTTTTCATTCAGGATAGGACATTTGTACGGCCCTGAGTGAGTGAAACACAAAAATACGATCCCAATAAGGAAATTACCAGACAAAAAATTTATGAATTTCATCAAGGTATCATTTTGAAATATTTCCCAACGGTACTAAAATGGGGTTCCCCTTAAGAACACAATGGATGGAGATATGTTCCAGGGATATTTGTGGCACTATACGCAGGGGTGGCACTAAATCAAGCGTTGACTTGTTAGTTTCTATACACCGGGCACATCCTGTGCGGTTCTCCATAGGAATGCATTAGAACTTGTTCACGTTTTCCCAACCCAAAAATTGAAAACGGTTTCTCACATGTACCGCACTTCTTAGGACCTGTCTTCCTTCTGCCTCAATTCGCTGAATACTTGAAAGGAAAGGGAAGCACTACAAATAACACGTAACAAAGAGCAAAAACGCAGAAAAAAAGCATTGCAAAATGCTATCGCAAATAGTGGTGAAAGCTTACAGTTTTGTGCTTCTAGATTATCTAGAAGTGCTGTCGACCGTTTTTAGCCCGTGCGGTGCAGGTTTTGTTTTTTTTAATGGTTGGGTTCATCCTTTAAAAAATGGGTTCATTGTTGGGAACGTTTTTCATGCATGTCATGTACATTCATCGTACATAAGGCAGGACTTACTAGTTCCCGAAACATTAAAATATCATACATGACTACTACAATTATCCGGTTTCTATTGGCCCTGTTCCCCACACATCATGCCGAAATATTGCTACAATTCGAAGGAAGGAAAAAGGGGCTAATGTTATTTCAGTTTCAGCTATGTCTTTGTCGTACAATCGATATGAATTGTGCATAGTTCATCTAGATTTGCGAGGATGTTGATACAGTATTATTGCGCAAGTTCATCGGGAGATCAATTTTTCATCAGTTGAATACAATTTCGTTTAATTATGTAAAATATTTGATTATTTGGAAAAAGGTACATATCAAATAACGCACCACCTAATCTGAGTTCATTAATATTTTCAAATATTAGTTAGATACGCTTATGATTAATTTACATATTGAAACGGAAATAGAGTAAGAAAAACTTTTTAAAGCAAGATTTACATTTTTGCGATTTGAAACATTTCAGTGGGATGATTGGGATTTATTTTCTGAGTAGGACTTGATCGGGTTGGTGTCGGAAAAATGTGAGGGCATACCCAATGACTATACTGTATAGGTCTCATTCTCCGGGATACGAAGCAGAGTGGCGAAGGATATGGAAACTCGTCTGAAAAAGGGAAAACATGTGGGGTTCTTATAGATCGGAGAAGAAAAGCTTTTTCCAGTACAGAGTGCGAAAAATCTTCGGCGACAGCTGAGAGATACCAATCATTTGTGACCGCCATGATGCCCTAGACTCCAGATAAACGTTGGGTGTCTTCGACATGTTTTTTTTAAACATAACTAAACTTAGTCTCGGGATTTTTTTTTCATGTTGCAAACATATTTAGTTTACTGTCGTTGCGCCGGATGCGGAAGAAGAAAAATATCCAGACCGATTGGAACGGCGATAATCCGCGGCCGTAAAACCGGGTATTTACGCTCAAGCCTTTTACCCATAAGGTGGATCAGGCTCAAGAAAGGCTCAAAGTGAACGCCACCGTGATTTTTCGGAGAACTGGAGCTTTAGTCTCGCCCGCATGAAATAGATTCTCACATTGAAAACGACCCTCTTCAAAAATAGGAACAAATCGAGGCGTCGTGTTTGCGTGACCAGGAACGGGCACACGAAGCCCGTCGTTTTTCCCTCCGCACTTCGGTGGATGCAGGAAACAGCATTCGGTATTCGGAGCTTTACGTGTTCGGATTTAATGGCGGAGGCCCGGGGATCGAGCATCGGACCCGACTGCACCCCAATCGACTTCTTGTTGCATACGAGCAGATAAGCGCTCTCTGAACGCGCAAAACCTATGTCACACCCTTCTCTGGCACAATGCGGGAAAGAATCCACCGGCCCGCAATGTAGCTGGAAGATAGACATCGGCTCTATTCCTTCCTGGGCCTCATTCACGCGCCGATCTGTGCTATGGTATCGATCGAACCTGTGATCGGCCATCTCGAGAAATCACGCGGTCTCTATATATTCATCCACGTAAAACATTCGCACAAAATACGAGTATTGTACTGTATATGCATTCGACGTTTTTAGAATTACTGTATCACCACAACTATGACGCATATGCATAGACATAATGCGACCTCTAGAAAATTCGGTTTCACGAAGATCTGGAAAATAAATACACGTAAAACTAAAATGGCACATCTGAAATTCAAAGATCGGGTTTACGAAGTTTTGTTATCAATATGAATGAGCCTCTTCTCTCATCTGCCAGATTTTTCGCGCCCATTTGAGAGAGTTGGACGAGAAGTTCTGGGATTAGCGGGAAAAATTGGCAATATTCGATTTTATCCGAAAAAAGCATCACGCAATAAATCTAACTCTTGAAAAATTAAATACAATGAAGAACTTCAGAATCGTTGGAAATTTTTTGTGCACCCAAGTTTTTCAGAACGGATCCTCAGAAAAATACGAGACTCACTCACGCCTCGAAGCAACCCTTAATTGTCTGGCAAGAATCTTTCTTAATTTAAACTTCACCTCGTCAACTTCTTGCTCAAAAGTCGAAATTTAGTCGGCCATCTTATTGAGCATCACCGATCGCCACTAAGAAATCACTTCTCAGCTTTGAAAGCAGTCGCAGAATCTTGTCCTTTTTTTAAAAATGAAAATAGCGCTTGAGATTTAGACCATCCGCATCAACGCATGTGTCTCATTGAACATTCGTACTCAGTCACCTGCAGAGCGTTTCATACTCATTCGTCGTTCCTTTGGGAATCCCTGGTTGTTCATCGATAGAAGGTCATCATAATAAATTTATGCAGCAGAGGAATCGCTCAATTAATACGAGGGAATATCAGATTTTTGCGAGTTTTTATCGAGGAAATCCGAATATCCCTCATTTAATTGAATACGATATAAGCCGCATTTTCTTCTCAGAACTTAAAAAAAAGAAGCAATTGCGAATCATCTTCGATAGCGTCAACGATTTGCAAGTAAATGATTGCTTCCGATCTGCAAACTTTTTTGGATGTAAACTCAAGATTGACATTGCATTGTTAATACCTTATTTGCAGTCATTTTAGTCTATATTACAAGGACACGAGAGATTAAAGACTGAATTGTTGGTAAATGAAACATTAGTAGGATCAGCAGACTCCTTTGATTATCTAGAAATTAAATTGAATACTATTTCATTTTATATTTACATTTGAAAGTATTTCCATTTTTGAGGCTCAAATATGTATATGCGTCTTGAATCGCAATAACTATGGCATTGGGGCAGTTTTCATACGCGTCGAACGCATGGAAAGTAGCACGGAATTATTTTATTGCATCGCGTCTGCATTTACCCTCAATTTTCTGGACGTTAATCTCGGGACACGCACAAGTTTCGACGAAGGAATTAGCTAGGTTTTGATAAAAATCGGAACGGTGCCCAAAGGTGACCCCATACTTCCCGCATATGTCATTCTGGTTTGATTTATTGTCACGCATGTCGCGGGGGTCCTGGAGCACGGAGGTCAATTGCAAAGGGGAAGCATGACGCTGTCACTCATCCATGAATATTGCACAAAAAATGCACACACTTCCCGATCGAATCTCACCTCCTCTCGGGTGGCGTAAAGGTGTCTGGACCCGAGCCACCAAGTGATCCGTGGCGCTGGCCGAGACCCTGCAGTCTCACAAATGAAAACCTGCACGTTCCCGGATTCCATGTATGGCACATCGGGTGGTACTATCCTGGCATACAGCGGGGAAACTGCGCGAACGAGAGAATGAGATCCCCCCCGGTGTGAAGGATGAAGATTAATTTGCTCTATAGTTCCATCATAGAATTCATACTCACGGTACATGTCGATGGTGACTTCCGTGACTTTCGGACTCGTTTGATTGCTGTTCCGGGCTTCGCACGCAAATCGTTTGTGCAATTCGTAACGCGTGATGGAGTGAAGAACCAGGTCGCTTCGGGGATATCCTGAAGGCAGCAAGTACTGGATGCTGTCGACAACCCTGCCGTTTTGGTACCATTTCAGGCTGGGAATCGGCCAACCTGTCTCATAAAACCATTGATAACGCACCGTTACTTTTCCGAGGAAATAACGTAAGAGCGTTTTCGCCTTGTCTCCATTGTCAAATAACCCTTCATTGGACGAACGAAGAGTATTATCTTCGCAAAATCGTAAAGAAGTAATCGCGCCGAAGTTTATTTCCGAACTTGGAAATGCTTCGCCCTGGGACTCGTCGCACGTTTTCGAATATTTTATTCAAGTGCAAAGGACGTAAATTATCTTCCTCGATCATTATCGTGTGATCGTTCCCTGAGAGAGCAAATAGCGCAGCGACAATTTCTTTAAAAATCAACATCAATGCTCATGAGCACGGTCATATTTAGAATTTAGTGAGCAGGCAGGGCCTTGGGAGCGAATGGGAAGAATATTATTTGTGGAACATAGCATTTTCTGGTGGACAAGGGTTCGATTCAAGGCAGGATCCTTCAGCGAGTAATGAAATCTCGAAATATCCGAATTTTCCTTTCCGCGAGGATTTCCAGCTACACAAGTTGCTTCTTCTCTCACGCAAGAAAGAGAATTTCCACTTCACGATTTCCGTGTTCCAGAAGATGAATCGCTTTTTCCGGTACTGGAACTTCAATTCGGTGAGATTGATTTGCCAATCGTTTTTTTTTTTTTTACGAAATGGTGCACAAATTAACGAAAGAAAGAGCTCATCGATTCCGCAGATAATAAATTGTCTTAAATCGTGGTCGATCTGATTTTGATGCATCTTTTGACAAAAGGTAGAGGTGCAATCCCTCTTGTGAGAGAGCGCACGAATATTCAATCGTATCTTGTCCATTCACGACACGATACGACATTTCTCCGACATTTTCTTGCTGCATTTTTTGGCCGCGTTTCCAGTAAGGTGTATTTATACCAAGGAATATTTTTACTAACGCTGAAGTTTCCTCCGTTTGAATTTTAAATGTACTGCGTCGGGAGCAGGCAGACAAAGGACGCTGGAAGCCAGTTTTGCCTGCGTGCATGCATTCCAGAAACATTGTTACAAGTCACGCGTTTCAAGGACTGCTGCTTAAAATTTCCGGCACTTTTATTGTCCTCCTTTTTTCGGAATGAACAACCCGAAGCTCCCGGGACAACTTAATAGGGAAAGTTGGGGCTTGTGTGGAAAAGACGGGCCTTATAGATGATCTCTTGGCATGTG
The DNA here is from genome assembly GCA_905338405.1 of Notodromas monacha. Lineage (NCBI taxonomy): Eukaryota > Metazoa > Arthropoda > Ostracoda > Podocopida > Cyprididae > Notodromas > Notodromas monacha. Next base: position 13,149 of record CAJPEX010002846.1, read on the forward strand.
AGGTAGCGTGATTTCCACGCAGTTAACCCCGAAACCCCAGAGCTAGAAATTGTTTTGTAATGAATGATGGAGTGGTATTTCGGAGCAGCTCCGTCTTTTGGGAAAGCTTCTTTCGGGGATAGTTGAAAACGAGTTTGGTACCTCGAGGTCAAGTTAGGTTACGCGGTACACTTGACCGCGGGTGGCCAGCATAATTCGCTCTGCGCCGTTCCTGCCATTGATCCAAGCGAAACTAATGAATGCTGTAAGTTCCAGTTCCTGGCAATGTTCAACGAAATGACCCGAGCGTTTTTCCCGTTATCCGGAATAATGCTCTACAAACTTAAATGAATCGAACCATTTTTAGCACATGTCAGTGTTTGCTGGCCCACTTCCTGGCTATACGACGCCCCAACCGAGGCTTCAACTCGAAATTAAGGACAGGTATAGTAATCCATACCCATTTCATAATTTACGCACAACAAACACCACGAAAATCCAGAAATCTGTGCTCATAACCCGAATCGATCTCCCTCACTGTTTATCAATGCCACTTAACGCATTATGGTGATTATCCGGATTTCGAGCACCTCTGAATTCGTTGAAAGCAGCCAGCGAGACAATCATATTTTCATTCTTTCGAGTGATGTTTGAAAAGTGGTCTTCAATAGTTTATATTCATTCCCGTGTATTTTCTCGCCAGGATGGGGATGAGAAAAGGAACGATTTGAGAAGTGGCACAATGCAACGTATTCTGTCCAATTCCGTGTACACGTGGTGGAAAAAGCACGTGTTCTTTCTATTTGTTTTGCTGTTATTGATTGATTAGCCTGAGGAAAAGGGCGGGTGGAACTGGGACAGGAAAGCTTCATTATGTTCCTAACGACAGTGTTCAGTTTCCTTTTGCTAACCTTGCCAACAAGCCTTAACAAAAAATCCTGAAATTTTATTTTAAAAATTGGAATAATCGGCGTGGTGGATATGCAATTATTGAAAGACACACCCGACAGGTGTTTTTTTCAAAACTTGGGGTCAAACCTTTGTTTTTCCCACTTCTGTGAATTTTTTTTCCAATTTTACATTACTTATCCATTGTTCACAAGCGGGCGCCTAGAATAGGAAACTCAAACGGACCACTGGTCACGTGGCAACTGAACCACAAAAAGTACGAGTACTTATTGTGGTTGAAAAGCCTTTCTGCATGTAGATCAGGGTTTTTCAGTGTGACATCTGCATCTGAGAAGTTCGTCGGGGCCGATTCTTCACTGATATTGTGAACTTTTCTGCTAATTTATAAAGAAAACTTGGCTCTTCAAGAAATTCTGATGGAAGATTCACCGGGGCCAATTTTTTTCTTCTGCTGATGAGCCCAGATCTCATTATCGTTTGATCATTCCGAACCCGAAATACCCCTTATTCGGGTTATAAGGCATGGCATCTGACGAGGAGAAGCTATGAAAGCAACTGAATTATAACGAACGACCAGATGAGAAGTAGTACATTCCACTGCTGAGAGAAAGGCCAGGGAAAGAAAGGCGGTGAAGCATTCCGGATGTCTATGAGTGAGTCCAGGAGCGATGAAAACAACGCGAGGAATTCGCGAAAAGTTTTTCATGCAAACTGCTTCTCGCAAACGCCGTCCGAAAATTCCGGAAATTCGGAATTTTTCGGAAGTGCATTGATTGAACTCTTCACGTTCCGGTATCGACCTGCCCCTTCGGACGCTCAACCGCAAAAGGGATTTGCACCACTATATACTGTAGCACCAGCAGCTAACTTCTATATATAAGATGCCCGCAGGGGTCTATGATGTTCTCTCCGTCCAATTCCACCGAGGGAAAATATAATTGTCCTTCCTGGAGCCCGGAAACATGATATGAGGTGAACTTGTCGAACAGCCCGCGTATTCATACTCATATACTCACACTCATACTGCGTAACACACGGTGTTGTCGGGGGAAGCTAAACACCATTCCGCACGAGCTCAAAGCTCGCGTGTCGGGCCTGAAAAAACTCGGGCTTCATGGTCCCTTTATTGTCATTGATTTTGGCACGGGAGAAAATGGGAGGAACCCGGCCAAAAGGCGGACAGATCTATTCAACCCTGTTGACTGTACACAACCTCAAGTGTGTTGGGGAGAAGGAAGGAACAATGCAGCTTGTCTGCAGGCAGAAGAGAATCCTCCATCTGGGGCACAAACGGTTTCAACACCCCGTGTCACGGAGCCGGAGCGAAACCAAAAAATTTCCTCCGGGTGAGCGATACGAATCACCTCAACTGCATCGATTATAGTTTGTTGCACCAGCACCCGCTGCTATCATTTTTTTTTTTTTTTTCATTTATCAAACTAGCTTAAAGTTAGGCTCGCAGTCCACTTCGGCCATCGTCTCTCAGCTGCAGCTGCAGGAAACTTTGACAATCTCATCAATGTAATTTGCATTGTGCGATTGGCATCGCAAGTACGAAGGTTCAATCTCGAAACTTGCCAGGAAAACACGGGGGGAGGTGGAAATGTGTCTCAGGGAAACTTCCAGTTCTTTCCTGCTTCAGGCATTCGTCCGCTGTGAAGAACAGGCGTCATTTCAATGCATTATTTTGCAGTCGCGTGACACGAACAATGAGAGGGAGAGAGGAAAGAGTTCGCTGAGAAACTTTCCGCTTGCTGCTAAATGCAACAAGCTTCGAAACCATGTCTTCGCAATCCCCGTAGAAACGTTTCTTTCCTCAACAAGTTCCGGTCAGGTTCGATAGGTTGCAATGTTGTCAAAATAAATCTTCAAAACTCAAGATTACGAAACTAAGCTGTTCGTCAAAACGTCAACACATGCAGCCAAAGGAGTAGCTTTGTAAACGCAAATATTACTCGGATAGTCGGACTTTTCAATTATTGTGATTCGCACCTGTACTTGCCCATATTCGAGATGTTTCTTGAATGTTTGTGAGTCTCTGAATGATAATAGATTAAGCTCCACGTAAGTTGATGAGTAACCTGAAAAGGGGAAGGGGGTAATTACGATTTCAGTAAAAATACGAAGGGTGGTCGCGACCAATATTTCTGCATTTAATTATAATTGAGAATCCGAACATATATTTTTTTCTAGCTGGAATAATGAAGCTTTCAGTTATATAAGGCCTCTTGGGTGATTGGCATTTCAGTGATTTCAAATATTATTTCGGTCCATTCAGATTAATTATTTTATTAAGCAATCCAAGGAAATTCATTTGCTTTTGAATGGTCCTCAGAATTTAATAAGGGAGGGCGTTTGGATTGCAAGTTATCTTTTTCGTATATTTTTCAAGCTTGGGGGAAGGAACCGTTCCTTGCATTCAAAAATGTATTGATTAAAACGTATATATACACAATGTCCCGCGGCGACATCAAGGGCATTATATCGTCAAAATTCTGCGTCTCAAAAGTCAAAACTCATGAAATATCCCTCTTACATTAGAACGAGGAAATGTGAAGTTTCGGAAATCTACTCGAGTCCAGCGCGCAGAGAACCAAAGGAAACATTAAATTTTAATCTACCTGAGTACATCATGAATCAGGGATGAACCACTACTAAAATCATCTGACTCGAAGAAAAGTGTACTGTACTTCGATATCAAAGAGGTACGTGATATGCGAAAGGTGCCATGCCTTGAAACTTTGAAAGTGGTGAAATAGAAAACAAAGGGTCACAGACCCCATAAATGCCCTTTGCGTGCGACTGGTTTATCGGTGAATGCACGAAATATTTTTTATATCGGAAAGAGTCAGTGTGAGGGGCATCGGAAGGTTTGCAGTATGAATGCAGCTCCTTCCCATCCCGTGTGTGAGTGCGAGTATGGGACCGCTGTTGGGACAAGAGCAAAAATGGCACGAGGATCTACACGGGCTAGTGACCTCAAACAGCTCAAAATCTAGGAGAGTACGAGGCTTCATTAAGTTGACGGAATGAGCGCTCTCTCTAGTCGACGAAGCCTCGAGAGTGCTATCAGACAACTCAAGCACGGCAAGTTCCCCAGGGTAGACTGTGATTCTTCACAATCTGCTCAGTCGGACAGCGAATGTCGAGGTGAAGGAGGACTGCGGGGGGAGGAAAAAGGATTGAAAGCAGTATCACCCCCCGCTGGAGGAAATTGCAGATCTGCTCGGGAAAGATTCACTAGCTCTGTTGACCCTGGCGAGGCAAGGAAATGAAAAAAGCGCACGCGGAAGTGCCAGCCTTCCACCATGAGCGTGATGCGGCCGAAATGTCCAATCCTGTCTGACGACCGCGGGCTTCGGCCTCACATTTACGCAGTCCACTATCTGGTGAATGGCTATGTTGGACCGGGCATTTCGCGTGTGCCAATATACTGCCTCCCCGTGGCGAGATATTGCTGACAAAGCCTCCTGATGTCTACAAACCTATTCTTATTGATGTCATAGATCCGCGGTAAATCTGGATTAGCTTTCGCCTCACTTTCGGTTCGCCTGACTGCGGAAGATTATCATTGAAGCGTTCCGCGCTGGTCAGAGATTCATTGCAGCAAGAACAGCCCTTTTCCTACGCCGTTGTCACACGGAAATCACACCAACCGGCAACGTCGCATTCATCAAATCTGATGTCTTTCGTAGTAAAAGGCTTCTTGAAGCAGGACTTTCCGATAACTTGTGGAACGCACATCACTTACGATACATGCGAGACTACACTTGAAACTTGCAAGATACGTTATACAGCGTGGTCGGGATATAAAAGCACCAGGAGTGTATTGATAAACTTATTCACTCAAGTGAGACAATATTGTGACGCGTTATTTGAAGCCTGGTGAAGACAAGGAACTTTCCACACGAGTGCGGTGCTTCACCAGATGGTACATGGCGGACGTGGTAGACGAGAGATCTTCAAAATGGTAATATTCAACAACGCACCAAAAAGATTGGAAAACCCTGCTCTAATAAAGCATCATAATGAAAATCTTTATCCGTAATTCAGTCTTCTTCAACTAAAACTTGGTGAACTTGTCGAACACTACCTACAGAGATACTAGGAGGACAACATCGGCAATGAAAGAGATTTAACGCAAAATATTCTTCCCGTGAAAAGAAAGGACGTCCGATTCGAAAAAAAAAGTCGTAACAGAGAACGTTATAGTATCGGGTATTGTTCTAAAGAGACTCAACCCTTTCAAAATTCGTCTGTCGAGGATTGAGAGCTGTGGGAAAGCCAATGCGTCGAAAAATCCTCAATGGCAATAATTCAATAGAATTTCATCATTAGGATATGCCGGCCATTTGCCATTTTCTGAGTTTCGTCGTATCGCAAAAAAAAAAAAAAAAAAAAAAAAGAAAAAAAAACAGCCCTTTTCCTACGCCGTTGTCACACGGAAATCACACCAACCGGCAACGTCGCATTCATCAAATCTGATGTCTTTCGTAGTAAAAGGCTTCTTGAAGCAGGACTTTCCGATAACTTGTGGAACGCACATCACTTACGATACATGCGAGACTACACTTGAAACTTGCAAGATACGTTATACAGCGTGGTCGGGATATAAAAGCACCAGGAGTGTATTAATAAACGTATTCACTCAAGTGAGACAATATTGTGACGCGTTATTTGAAGCCTGGTGAAGACAAGGAACTTTCCACACGAATGCGGTGCTTCACCAGATGGTACATGGCGGACGTGGTAGACGAGAGATCTTCAAAATGGTAATATTCAACAACACACCAAAAAGATTGGAAAACCCTGCTCTAATAAAGCATCATAATGAAAATCTTTATCCGGAATTCAGTCTTCTTCAACTAAAACTTGGTGAACTTGTCGAACACTACCTACAGAAATACTAGGACAACATCGGCAATGAAAGAGATTTAACGCAAAATATTCTTCCCGTGAAAAGAAAGGACGTCCGATTCGAAAAAAATTCGTAACATAGAACGTTATAGTATCGGGTATTGTTCTAAAGAGACTCAACCCTTTCAAAATTCGTCTGTCGAGGATTGCGAGCTGTGGGAAAGCCAATGCGTCGAAAAATCCCCAATGGCAATAATTCAATAGAATTTCATCATTAGGATATGCCGGCAAGCCGCCATTTTCTGAGTTTCGTCGTATCGCAAAAAAAAAAACGCGATTGATATTTTGATAAGTCGTAGCGTTGAATACGTACATTCGATTATAGCTGCTATCGCCAATTCCGACACTCACAAAACATTAATTTCAACCTTGAGAATGAAGATCACAAACCAACTAATACTTTTTTGAAATCGGCTGAATTTATTTGATAGTAATAGTGGACAATGGGAAGCCATACAAAAGTCCATAGAAAGTGAGCGGACGTGACTTACCCTCTGAAACCGTGCATGACAATTGGAGAGTGTCACCTTCCTTGAACACCCTGGATCCTTCGAAAATCACCGTCCCCGATGAATCTGTAATCGTCGGGGTCGACGGGGGAACTGCGAGCGATAAGAAAATTTCCATCAAACAGAGGTAATGATGAAGATTGAAACTTAATCTACGTAAGTCACGATCGCGGGTTTTCCCCACAGGAAACAAAAAAAAATACACATATATATGGGAGAACATACCCCCGGCGTATGCGTACATGGATGTGCAAACACACTCGCGAAATCAGCTCCGTTTGCATGACTGACTCTTACGCACGAAATCCTTTTTCGTTTTATTGCTTCCTGCGGGGGGGAAAAATGATCGCTCACGAAGGTAATGGATTCGTTTGCAACCCTTCCCATTAGGCGCTATCACTCTCCGGAAGCGTCTTCTGGGCACAAATGGAACAGAAGGCGATTAAGCTTCTTGAATTTCCAGAAAATATCTCGATTAATTTGCGAGTTGAAAGAGCGCTTTCAGGAGTGTGCTTGTTCCGCAGTTCTCTATACTAGACCCGCCTCGTCGCTTCACGATATTAACGTTACGATTTTGACAGCTGTGTATATAAGTTTACTCCGAGGATCCTATGTAGGCGGTTCAATCTGTTTGCCGTTCCATTAAAAGCGAATAATTACCCGCTGTCAACAGCGGAATTAAGCGTACGGAAGTTCTTGACAGGATTGTCAAACGTTCAAGGACTCGAGCTGGAATTTGATTTCAAGACCCTGATTTATAGAAAAGGCATCAAAATGTGCAGGAGAAATTTATAATAGGAAAATGAAATTGAATAAATTGCTGTATCATATTTTGCACAACTGCGGAAAGTGCTTAAAAAAAACTTGATGTGTTTAAATTTATTTATGTATAGCACTCGGAAATAGAAATTTTCTCTGAAGTTAAAATTGAACTATTTATGGTTTTAGGGTGAATGCACGTTTTGATATCTATACGTTCATATAAATGATCCGCTCAAGTCCGAAACTTATTGAAGTGATGATTGCATTCACTTCATATTTTAGAAAACAATTGACAAGTTAAATAATTTCTTGAAGATTTTCAATACAGTATTGCCATTTCATGTTACGGGGATATTTGTTTTAACTACAGTACATGGACGGCGAATGTCCGAAAAACACTGACAGAAATCGGATTGAATAACCATGCGACTATTGGGATCCCTGTAGGGAATTGCTGCTTTTCCAGGGATTCGGAAAAATACTGCGATGGGAATTCGACCTGTTCGTTCGACATGGAATCGCAATTTTCCATTGATATTTAATCTAGCTTTCGAGGCTTCCCATTTATCATCCACTGTCGCAGTGAATCTCCAGGTTGTCCCTGAACCATTCCTTTTTCACATACATCCGAAGCACATCATATATAGTGGATTGAAGACTTCTGGGAATTTTATTGATGGCGAAATTTCGATACGCGTAAAAAGGCTGGGAAGATTAATTTTCGAATGGGATTTCTTTTCGAAGCTCAGAGAGTTCAAACTACCAGAAATTGAAATTTTTTCGGTCGCATCGTCGGAAAACCGATACTCAATAACGGACCCATCAAATTCGTCGCATTTTCGTCCCTTGAAAATTTGCTAAATATGTGCTTTCACAGCATAGCATCAAATTCTTGAATTACTTTTGAGTGCATCAGGGAGTGATTAAAAAGGAGAGAGCATTGCGACCAGATACTTCGAGTCCAGTACCTTTATCGTATACTGTATCTGAATGAAAGGTGCCTTTTGGTCAAAACTTCCGTTCTTTAAAATTCAGCGACCGATTTCCCCCCCTTTCAACTAGAATCATGCGAGGAAAAGTACTTCCGGCACTGTAAGCATTTCCGCTTGTCGAAATGACAGTGAACAAGCACGTGTTTCACGAAGGTTATTGTTCAAGTGAAGAGAGTATTGTACTGCAATTGCGAGCGACGGGTTTTTCTCGATAGTCGTTGCGTGACATGAAGGTTCAATAACAGTGCCCCTCAAAATTTGGTACTCGTTTTACATGCAGATCTGCTGTGTGTTTGAATTCAGAAACATGTTTGATATTGGAGGAAAAGCCCCACCTTCACCCGCACGACTTTATTATGCCATTTACGGCTGATTGATGACTTCTCGGGTTTCTCGATGCAGCAATGCCGATACTGCGATTTAATATTCCCGATTATCGCGTTCATATTTCATATCGCACCCCAGTTCCCCGGTCTCACCTCACCCATGGAATATGAGGGGGAAACGGTCTTTTGAGCATGTCGAGCATGAAGAGAATCCTCGGACGACGGAGCGCAGATTATGGCAAACGGTAATCTCGAGATAAGTCTACTTACTGATCATGGAGACGTTGAAAAAGTAGTCGGTCGCTGGCTCTCTTTTGTAGTCGACGCGACATCGGTATATCCCAGTGTCTGTCACACTGGCGTTGTCGATCCGCAACGTGCCAACTGTTTCGTAAGGAACGAAAGAAATCCGTCCGTCTCCGCTCCAAGGGACTCCCTTCTCAAATGACACTCCTCTCGCGTCGTAACTGGAAGCAAATTGGATGAGATTGCGTTCAAGGACAACTTCCGGAACACCCCCTTTTCTTCCTGCAGCCCATGGCGCCATTGACTGATTCGGAAGAACTCGTGGTTTTCGATGCGGTTACGGCTTAGTTACACGATGAGAAACTCGAGTCGCGCATTTCACTCTGGAGTCATATCCTGTCGTCTGATATTAAATATATTTCAAGCTATATTCAGCAACGGATGCATCAATGAAGCTGGTTCAGAGCCATGATGACACCAGGAAAGTCCGCGTCATGGACTCCATGACAGACAGCTTGAGGCAATGGGACATCAAAACCTATGTAGCCAATTGCGAAATTGTCGAAGTTCAGAGGACTCAAGTAAATTTCATCAGTTGACGAGCAAAGGGAACTATCGGCGAAAAGAAATGAAAATAAGAAGAGGGGAAGCGAATAAGAAGAGAGACTGAATTCGCTCAAAAGACTAACTTTTGGTTTCACGATAATATAGTTTTGAATGCAATTATCGCTCATGTACTCTGTTCACGGAAATGTCCGCAAAAAACTCAGAATTGGACGTAATGCAGGCAACAATTCCATACAATCGAAAGAGCTTGGCTTTTTTTTTTTTGGATGATAAAATTAGGAAATATCTGATATCGCGAAGAAAAGAGTTCCATTTGAGAGGCATGTAGTCAATCGAAATCAGATTTCACAGTACTATATCGACACATTACTGTAGTGTTCCGACATCTCACACGCACAACAAAATCGCGACTTCAAAAGCAATCAGACGACATAAGCAATTCCATCGAAACATATTAAAAGTACTGATTCTCATTGTGAATGTATCATCATGAGTTTTTTATGAAATCTGAATTCCGAATACGAATATATCGCAGGATCACAGAACTGATCCAGGCAGAGACGATTTTTCGAAAACGAGGGTTTTCAGAAGACTCTCGATATCAGTCAACGATTCAATGCCTGAAATATTCTTCGTGGTAAGATAAGCTTTTCAAAAATAATAATATCAAATGCATGGAGAGTTTCACATGTGTGTTTCACGAGGCACACGAAATTAAATCTGCGTTCACACTGGTTAAAAATTAGGAGGGATTTTAATTCGAGGAAAATTTAAATTCGATGCCCGACTTCATCTAAAAGCATCAAAGAAACTGAGTTAGTCGTGTTCTTTCTAGCATGAAATTGAAGCTACTGACAAATTGAGGTAAACGGGGGTTTTAATTAATAAAAGACAGACGTTATTTTCGGCGTTGCGATACTTTCTTTTCACTAAGGTCAACGGTGCAACGCAAGGCGGCGGAACGTTTCCAGTGAAAAAGTGTCTTGATGTTATTCTGGAAAATATTTCTCAATATGATCTGCATTAATTACAACGGTACACGCATGAATATTAAATGAAGGAAATGTCTTTCGTCAGATGCGTGTATAAAGAACGCTTTTGGCGAATGTGACTGTACTCAGGTTCTTGCCGAATATGGTATAATTTTAAAGGATTATTAGGTTGATTTTCTGAATGAGGAAACAGAGAGAACGTGGGCGTAAGCAGATGGGGAATCAATCTAGTCTGTGTTTGAGAAGGGATTCAATTCGGGATTCTTGTTGGAGTGAAAATCGAACTTGTGCTTCGCATTCCTCTGACAAAAATAGCTCGATAGAAGCACTCAAATTCTGCACTAGGATCAGTCGGCATATTTTCTTTGCTCTCGAATCGTATTTATCTTATATTGCAGCGAGCAGTGAAATCCAATGTGAATTTTTAGATCAACTACTCTAGCAAATCAACAATGCATGATCATCCCTTCAAAATTTTAATCATTATATTTTCCCTGCACTGCGTCCTGGTTTTTCGATCGCTGTTTTCCCTGTCTTTGTAAAGTCGTAGAAAAATGTAGCAATGTTTGAACGGCATTTGGGACTGGGATTTCATCAGGGATGTTTTATACATTGAACGGTGTTCTACAAATGTTCGCAGATTATTTTCTTGAAGTGGCGAGGATCTAAAATTCATGCTCACAGGGGCTTTTTCAGCACTTTATCACTATGACCGATAGCATACAGCAGTTGATCCCTATTTGTGTGATGTTGCACTTACTTCAATGTGATACAGTTGAATCTCTGCTATTCTTGCGACAGTTGCATACACGTGAGGGTAAATCGCACAAATCCATCGCGAACATCGGACCCGATGACATTCTTGCAGCCAGCAAGACTGATAGTTATCCTAATTTTAGATTCTTGAATAGTTTTCATCTGAAAGAATCTGCAATTACTTTATTTCTAATGAAGATTCCAAGGAATATCCGTAATCGTACGTCAGATCATTTTGAAATCGTTGCTATAATTTTAGATTCTCTAATTTAGGATTATTCGGTCACTTTACCCACTTAATTGTTGAATTTTATCTATTTGCATATCAATTCCCAGTGACATCAGTTTATACGCAAGAGGAAGCACCGGTCTTTAAGATATGTATGACTCAACGTCACACTTGACTCGACAGTGGCATACCTTAAATGAGCATCGCATAATTTTTTTTTATAGTGGCGAACATTGCCCTGTTTTTCCGGAATTTTATTACGTTTTACGCATCGGTGGATTGAGTTTCCAAATGAGGAAGTATGTAGACCGAAGCACGGAGAATTTACCATCACCAAAATTAACTATAATAACTGAGGTCACAGTCATCAAACGCCGAGGCCTTTGAGATACTTTTTCAAGTTTGCACTAATCAGGAACATCAACGTCGTTCTTTGCCGAGTTATCCCTAGTATCAGAAGCCGCCCAAGAGGAGAAGCATTTCACCGCAACAGCGTTCTCGTGAAAAATTACGAGAGCATGGGAAGTGGCGCACGGCGTCTGGCAATCTCAGCGGGAATTAGCCGTAGACGAGGTCATTCCTACAACTTGCTCCTAGCTTGGGTCGTCTAGGTTGCTACAAACTCAGTCTGCTCATCCCGTGCGCCCGCTCTGGTCGGCGAGGAAGATATCTCTTGATTTGGCGAGAGATAAATGAACCAGCCTTGAAATGCGGTCAGATCCGCCGTGTTTTTCCCCCGAGCGGATCCAGTACGACGAGCAATAAGGAACTACTGACTGCACCGAATTTCATCCATATTACATGCATTCCGATGGCGGAAGAATTTCCGATTAAGTTTCCGAGCAGAAACGGCTCGCGAGCGTCCACGTGGTTCGAGAGTGAATTTGGTAAGGCGTCAGACCAACGGTCCGGACAGGGGAACCCGGTTCCCGAGGAACACCGGAAAGAAGGAATGAAGTCGCTGTACAGTATTATCATTTCTATCTCACTGTGAGAAGCAGCTTCCTGCGAGGAAAGTCGCAGCACAATGGACCAGGAATTCAATCGCGAGTCGCTCGCACACGCCGCTGCCCAGCCAGAAGTTGAAATATTCCAGCTGCGATCCAGCCAATGTCGGTGATTCTGCGAAATTTTTCCGCTTGTCCGCGAAACGCTTCTTCTACAAAATTGGTCTTTGCTGAGGACGACATGGGAGCTGGGGGAGATTTTGAACGTTAATATCACCTGCATTCTTCATCGTTTGTCAGTAGCCGGGGAAAGAAAGTTATCGTGCTGCCTCGTGTATAACAAAGGTCCCTTAAAACAAATGGATATTTTCTACCTGAGAAGACTTCTGCAACGAACGGTGCTCCAAAGGATGATACCAGGGTTTGAGGAAAAAAGTATGCGGCCAATGCCGTTATAAAAAATTACACAAGAAAAAATGGATGTTTAGATTCTCACCATTTTATAGACTTGAATATAAAAATCAATTTATTTTCTCAAAAAGTTAAATTATGTCATATTTTATGAAAGTATAAGCATTGACTAAATCGGGAGAATAAAAATATTGGGGTAATTAATAATGAAAATTTTGCTTATTCACATAATGGCAAGGAATTTCCCTTTCTGATTGTGATGAAACTCGAGTAAATTGTAAAAATCATGTTTTTAATGCCAGTAATGAGGGGATTATATTCCCTTAGAACTGAAATGTTTCATTGTGACAGCAAAAATCCTCCTTCCATGGCAATCCATAAAACATTTTCGAAGAAAGATCCCTTATCAAATCCACATTTGCATGGGAAACTGCCCCACTTCCGAACCAGAATTAATGACCAAAACAATCGACTACTCGCCGAAATTGATCAGGTTAATTTTATTCGGTACCAACCTGCGTCCTTCGCTGAATGAAAAACTTTCAATCAGTAACAGATTGCAGTATCCGCTCTGATGCTGTTCAAAAGTTCAGGCAAACCGATGACCGGTCGCTCTTTTAAATCGAACGATTTTGTTCTGCTCTTCATTTTGCCTAAAGCAGATATCAGATGAATATCATTGGTTTGCCTGAACTCCAACACAACATCTGATCAGAGCCCATCATATTGAAAGTTTGATTGCCAAGACCACGGAGCGAGATAAGTTTAACTACAGTCCTTGGCCGATTATAAATTCGATGAACACTGCTGACAAAGTTCACGTACTGATGGGAATAGATTGGAGAATTTAAAGTCCTTTGGGGATCGATTATTCAACAGTTCCAACCTAACTAACCTTGAGATATCCGATAGAAGTTCAACATTTTTTCAGTACTGCTGGTCACTGATTGATCACCGGTACGTTCTGTCAATCGCTTTAAAACCTGACGATAGGTCGGCATATATAAGCGGGCCACAGTCTATATTTCCATTTACTATATTTCAGAAAATCGGAATTGAGAATTGATTATCTTATTCAGCACGGTCCACGTCCTCTCAACTTGAGGAAACAAAAACGAATGCAGTTATTTCAGAATTGAATCCAATCACATTAAATCAAGGTTTTCTTCATTTTGTGCTCATAGCTCTGTTCATGATTATCATTTTTTCGGAAATCGATTCACTGGATAGATTTTTTGGGTTTCAGAATATTTAATAGCTGCTGAGGCTGAAATATAGTTTTTAAAATGCATCCAGAAGAACTGGCTGAATTTTTCTTCATGACTGCATATAGGAGATGTATTTTTCCTTTGATGAGCTTCACGCTCTATTTTGGAGAAAGGTCAGCTTTTTAAAAATAAAATAAACGCTTGGAATCTAATTTTTAAAGCAAATAAACTCATCGAAACGAAATTGAAACGAAAGGTTCCCTTACGAATAAAAAATGCTTATATTGCGGATGCCGACAGATATTAATCTATTTTTAAATCGTTTTTCCATTCTAGGTCGAATTTTTCGGCCATTTCACCCCTTCTTCTTCTCCATTAGTTTATCGGAAAAGCATTGAGTCTGATAATATATTTCAAGGGTTACGATAACTCGATAAGCTTGGAAGAAGTGTTGAATTCGCGGTGTGAATTCAATTTATATCTGAAGCTCAGCAGCATTACTTAAACTCACTTGGATTTGGTTTGAACGTTGAAAAACAGAACACAGCTTGCTGAAATCCCGGGATATTCTCGTTACGTAGCATCGAAAATCAATTTTGTTTTCGATTGGAATGAAACGTCGCTGTAAATCGATTTAATCGAACTTAATCACTACGAGAGGGCAATCCTGACATGAAATGCCCCAGACAGGGATTCGATGCGATCTTAATTGACTCGAGATTGTCACGTTCCTTCCGTGAGTTTTTCCCCTTTTGTCGAAAACAGGACCCAGTTGCAGCGAAGGTCACAATAAACGTTAACAAAGCCTTTCTTCCTTTCTTTGCGAACAGGTACTCTGATAAAAGAAACTGCTATCGGAAAACTGCGAGCATCAGTCAGAGCCTCCGAAGTACGTTTCATTCATTAATGAGAAATTTGTTCAGTTTTGAGAGGATCTTCCACCAATGTCAACAATATCATTATGCAGGACCACGCGACCAAACTTTTATGAACCTTCACTCATCAAAGGTCATACATAAATTAAAATAAGTTCCATACCGAATTACGATGACACACAGTTACGATCATACTCAAGGGAAGGGCCGCTACAGCATCGTGATGAGAATAAATAAATTATTTCAAAATTATTAGGCCATACAAATTATTCATTTGGGAGAATAGATAATTATTCAACGTTTAATTTAGGCGCTATACACCGTAGCTTCTGAGCCATTTTTCACATAGATGAAATTAAATCGGAAACCTTCAAGACTTCACGCGAAGAGGAACGGTCTTCAGTAGTTTTTTCGAGTTCATTTTTATCTCCACGCGGTACTTTCTGTATCTTTTCTCAAAACGTTATGAGAGGTACAGTATTACATGGTATAAGTGTGCTTGATCAGCGATATAAGTTCAAATATGTATCTTCTCCTTCATTACCTATCACAGAAAAAAAATGCAATCGAATCTGGAGTGACCTCATATATATTCAAAAACTTATCAATAAAGAAAAGAAGGATTGGTTTCATACATATTCCGGATTATCTCGAGAATAGTAACCCGATCATAGCTGAGATTTCGTCGTGGCTTATAATTTTATACAATATCCAGAATAGAAGCGAAAACCGAGGTTATCCGGGAATGTTTCGCCAAGTGTAGCTGGAAAGCGCGTAAATTCGGTACTCGTATTTTCGTTAGTGTGAAGTATCGAATCGATTGTTACTCAAGGTTTCTCCCAAGTTCCTGCACGACGTAGTATGAGATCGTCTATGTCAGTGTTCCCAACCTTTTTGTGCCCGCAGACCGGCAAATTTCCTTAAATTATTTGCGGACCGGTAAATTTTCACAACAAATTCCTGTGGACCGGCAATGTTTCATAAAATTTTCGCAGACCCAAAAAAGTTTTGCCTGAAAGACTTATTTTAAAAACTGTCTGCTGCGCAAAGTTAAGAACCAATAGTTGGTCTTCATTGAAAAAAAAAATGTGGGCTTGAAAAAAGGTTAACAGAATGAAAAAATTTAAATAATTTATTTCATGCGGTAAAAATGTGTTCGAAGTGTTATTAGGAGAACAGCCAACATTTCATTTTCATGAGATAATTGCGGCTGCCATTTTCTGGCCAAAAGTTCAGATAAAGATAATTCAACATCCTTCATGGCTACTTGTGATTTATTATGCTGGAGAAAATTTCCTGCGGACCGGCAAAAAACTTCTGCGGACCGGCGCTGGTCCGCGGACCACGGGTTGGGGAACACTGGACTCTATATTATAAGAAGAAACGGAAGCTTGGACTAAAGTAGGTCAATGCTAGAGAAAAATACAAATAAACAAACACTTGCCACGGTGGTGTGTTCATCAGATCTCGACGATTTCTCTTTGTCAGTTTTCGTGTGTTTACCTACATGGACGGTCAAGCGTGACGCGGTTAATTAGGCAACGAATGATCGGTCGTTGATGGAAAAATAACCCGTCGGCCGTCTTTCTTCAACAGAGTCGAAACAAGGGAGGTTATAACACAGGGCTAGGAAACTATTTCCCGGAGAGGCGAAGACAAATGGTCCCATAATATTGGTCGATCATCCGCGGGCGCCTTCCCCGTCTCTTCCTTTCCTCGTTGTTTGCCAATTACGATTCCATTTTTAGCATCCTGATGCGTTCATTTTTCTAAATCTCTGGGTTTTTCCAGCATTGTTTTTGTCGGTGGACTTTTGAATTCTCAATCATCCCCTCGCTATTTTATGTTTTCCTAATCACCAGGCAGCTCCGCGCTGCTTTATTCAAGTACTGCAACTGTAAATGCAAGACATACGCCACATATGGATTCATTATCATAGCTTAGCCTTTTCCAAGCATGAAAAATATCTTTCTTACCACAAGCTCTCTTTGTATGCTGACGTTCGGCGGAATATTTTGTTGTCAGCTGCTTGGTCGCATAATAGTAAGCTTATTTTGAAGTGTGCCTTTCCAAGTAATCGATCGATGTATGCTAGAAAATGTCTCCATCGAATCCTACGTTTTCACCTGTTCAATAAAAACTTAGTGCGGCAATTTGAAGTTAGGTCTGATTCCGCATCGTGATCGAAGGCAAAAGTAATTCCTGATGAGGTCTAGAAATTTAATTCGGATTTTTATTGTAATATTTGTTACATTTCAGGTCATAAAATAGCGAAGTAATCGAGAGACTATTTCATGAAATGTGATAAAGAATTCAAAGTTTAGGTGAATACATTTTTGCATTTGGAGGGTCGAGGATGATGAAAAAGTTTTGCAAATATTTGTGACTCATTGATGGTATGAATAGTTGAAATGAAATATAGTTTTTTTTTCAGCTCGCTTTTGAAAAAATTCTACGTAATTGCATGTGGTGGATATAGACAAAATTGGTTTGGACAAGTGATTCAAGGGAGAGAACTGCAAAGGTGGAAGAAAATTCGATGGAAATGCAGTGTATGCAAGAAAAAAAACTGACACGTATCCGAAAATGATTCAAATTTTCTATGGATATTAAACTGTTTAATCTCGAATACATACGCCTCCTTTGTGGTATATGATGGTAATTACGGTAGTATTTGGGTCGGAATCATACAAAAAATTCCAATGCATGCCGGAAATATATTAGAAAAGCCGAGCGTCCTTCATTAGTAACGCACGAAGAGATTCCGGAGAAGCAACAGGACTTTTTGAGTCAAATTGTAATCTGAGAACCCGAGTCGAACGCATGGAGGGCGTAAAGCGTCCGCTAAGATGACTCCCAAGAGCAAAATGAGAAAAACGCGGCAATTCCAAGAGGAAGGAAAACTGAACAAAAGGAATGGAAAAGTATTTGGAACAGCTGGCCGTAATACGGCAGAGTTTGGACATCTGCTGAGGAATTGATCAAACTCGGCTATGAGATCCCTACCGCACGTATGGCACGAGCAGCGAAGGAAAAAAAACAAAACAAAACAAAAAGTGGCAGCCTATGCTGCCCGGGGTATTCCCGTGACGTTGTCACACGAACTCGACAAATATTTTCAAGGTTTTTATCCCGGAGCACCAGTTTCCCCGTATGCGTGGTGGCCCGGAATTCGTCAAGCGACGCGTTGAACCCGCCTCGAGAGTCGGGTCGTCACAAAAGATTTCATGTAAATGCGAGGATGGATTTGCTGCATATGTCTTCACTGTCTGCTGCTTGCCGACGTGTCGCATGGGAATCCGACATGATGAAAATATTGACTCACGCAAGTGCCTCGCGCTTCCGGACGCACCTTTCGCCGCTGCATTCAAATCGCGAACTCGTTGGTCTCGGAAACCCCTGCTGCAGGGAAAACAATCGAAGCGACAAGTCGAGCATCACGGCACGCCATTCTCCACTCCACCGACTTTCCGTTGGCGACTTTTTTATTTTTTAGAATTCACTGCCCCACGCAACAACCTGTTATTTATGGACCGCCTTCTCCACTCACCACTTCTTTTTCAATATTGTAGGGATTAATGATGGAATCTCTGAACCGCCCTGCGTATGAACAACGACTCTGATAAAACCCCACATACCTCGCGGAGAGCTAAAATACACAACATCTTCCCCCAATCCAGTCCATCTTCGGGTATCAAACACTGGGGATGAAAAGCCAAAAGCCCCTTGACCTGCAAGCATTTTTTGCCCTGAAGCTATGTGAGAAAAAGTAAATAATTCTATGAAGCAGTAGGATTCCCAGAATCCGCATGAAAACATTGACGTCAAATTAATCTTGAATCACATGATTCATAGTAGAATAGCAACAGTCGAAATTTTAAGACTTGCATATCATAAACCCCCCTTTTTTTACTTCAGAGCTTCCGCATTTCAGCCGCCGGCAGCCGTTTGTTCCTCAAGGGAGACTATTGATTATTTCCAAGCAGTCCTGCTCGTGAATGGATTTTAAATAAAACCCAGAAATTATAAGTTCTTTGCAGGACTGAAATACACGATATCTTCCCTCAATCCAGTTCATCTTCGGAATTAAAGCACTAGCGCTGGGAAGTCTGAAATCCCGTGACCTTATGGCCTAAAATAAAGAGGAAGCACTAATTTCATCCAGCAGATGAATACGCTGGAACCACATGAGAATACATAACAATACATATTTTTATGGGAGATTTTCCCGCTTTTCTCTTCTAACACAAATGGAACTACTGTATCCTGTACGCCAGACGATATTTTACGAGTCATGAAAGTTTTTTACAGTATGAAGCTTTGCCTTTCTACTTTCAGAGCTATTTTTTCTATGGATTTTAACGATGATACGTGACCCGCCCTCGCATAAGAACAAGGACTTAAATACTGTATAACCCTGGAATTTCAGCTCCTTCTCAGAGCTATGTAGCAATCCGAAACTTCTACCCACAATCGTCAGTCCATCTGCATGGATAAAACGGCGATACTGAAAACAATAAAACCATTCGACCTTTGCTGCATAGTGAATGGGTCCCGAAGTAGGAAAGAAGCACGAATTTTATTGAGATCGCTCATTAATATTCCTTATCAGTTAAATTTTCAGGAAGAGCTCAGGACATGCCATCGACTTTTCAGGAAACTCCGTTTTAAATGGATAATCACTCACAAAAACGCATCCCACATTGGATACGCGTTCAAAAAAGAAAAAAAAATAATATGCTCTACACATACTCATGAATACTACTGTATATATCCTTAACAAATGATGCCCATATAATGAACAAACAAAAATGAATAATATGTAAATGATAATAATGAATAAATTAGTAATAAATAAATGAATATATTAGTATAATAAATAAATGAATACATTATTAGTATAATAAATAAATGAATACATTAGTAATAAATAAATGAATACATTAGTAATAAATAAATGAATAAATAAATATAACTATTACGGACATTATTCGCCCATGGGGAACGATGGCTGGCCAAAAAATTACAAAGTGGCCTCACTGCAATTTGCTCCTGTGGATGGACACTTTTTATTCCAATTTTCTTTCGCTTTATTCACTCCATTTCAGTCCATTTTTTTGAGGACTTCTGTGTGAAAAATATTCCGGAAAATGAGTGGTTTATTGAAAGTGCTATCCTACAAAATACTTGACACTTTGTTATGAGTTTCTTTTACAGTAATTTCTTCCTTCCACAATAGAAAATAAGGGAACAAGACTTTCCCACATAGTTGATTACTTCCTGTTTTGGTTCAAAGACTTTTGCACTATCCTCCATTCATGTGCATGACCCATTTCCATGCAAATGCATATTGCTGTTCTATTTCCTGCTGACAGTAACAGATGGTAATTACTGTTTCCTGAGTTTAGTTTCTTCCTCTTCAATTATTTTTGCACTGGTTCCCAAGAACACAGCATCCTGGCCTTAAACCTGGATATGCGTCCTTAACTTCAAAACTATTTCATGAGCTAAATATCCAAAGGCATATACAGTATACTTCTGCTTTCTTATCCTTTCTTCAGAATCTTCCAGAGACAATTGAGTCAGAGACTCTCACAATAATTCTCAAGAAGACTTGCAGTATTTTAGCAAGACTTCTTTAACTACTAAATCTCCATTCTTGACTGTGTTGTATGTTTGAAATACGAATGCTTATATGTGATTGAATATAACAAAGAAATATATCAAGATATATATATATATATTGTCATGGTAAATCAGATGTTCTCTTTAACCTAGCAGACGACGCTCCAAGCAGCCGCGTCGTCTCTCGCCGCGTCACGCCTTGCTGCGTGACGGCCCGCCGAGTCACGCGCCGAGGGTTACGCAACCCTCTCTCGAATGAGGTCAGATCCGGGTCTGACCATGCTTGCGAAATACTGGCCGTCCGAATCTATATATTCGCTTGCTTTTACTTTGTCGCGCGCTCATTGCTGTCNGAGGAGTATCGACTCAAAACACTTTCGTTCTACTTCATGTCGGAAAAAGGCTTACAGTCAACAACATTATAAACATTTAACGATCCAGCTGCGCTCAAAATTGGATCGAACTTCGTGAATTCGAAACTTCCACTTCATCTGCTGCTACATCAAAGCCTGTCGGAATGAATGGATCAGTCGAAAATCGATTCTCTAGACTGCCCATGAAAATTCGGTCTCTGTAAGTGATTTACCGTATATAATGGATTTGTACAATGAATAACCAAGTCAACTTTGCTTTGAAAGAAGAGTGGTGGATTATTTTTGAAGCTTGTTTCTGTGCCTCGATACAAAGTAGATTTTTTTCCCATAAAATGTGTCATCCGCAGGTTGTTGCATTCGTGCTCTTCACGGTTAAGAAATCATTTGGAGCGAAACACAGCAAAAGAAACATTCTTTTTATCATTCGTGCTCTATTATCATGCTAATCTTTCGCAGCAATCGCGAAGGACGAATCGCCGACATAACCAAGCAGAGGATTGGGATCCTTCCTGAATAGCAGTTCACGAATATTTCCGACCACCTGCGATTTCCGGTACTTGTCCAACGGCAGGAAACGTTCCAGTGAAAATTAATTTCCGTTTCTGTTGTCGTGGGTGCTAGCGAGAGTTCGCTCCTCCGTCTTCTGGAAAATTGCATCACTGGAGACCAGAGTGATCCGAAACAGATCACCGGAATCCATTGCTTCGATGTCAAAGCATCTGTCATATGAACAGATGGAACCCTCGGAGCGATACTCCGCTT